>CANYLF012399293.1:0-11480 GCA_948193215.1 Bocquillonia castaneifolia
GCCGAACCACCATAAATTACGTGTTTGATTTTCTCTTCCCTACTCTCTTTATATTTTCATATTGATTTTTGCTTGATTGATTTTAGTTTCTTTAGTTGCTTGTTTTATTTGTTGCTTAATTATTATTTATTTTTTTAATTATTTTAATTGCTATTGCATTTAAATAATTGAATTGCTTCCTCTATTTGATTGAAATTTTTAATTGGATTTTAATTTATGATTAATTACTACCATTATATATATTAATCCGTATTACAATGTGTTAGATTTGGGTCGTTACAGAACCACTATAAATTCTTGTTCATTCTTCAAAGTAATGTTTTTGTTTTCTATTCCGCACCAATTCACCCCCCTCTTGGTTATTTCAATTGGTATCAGAGCCTAGTGCTCTTTTTTATCACCTTAATTGGTTGAGCTAAAGATCATGAAAATCCAAGAGGAATTTTATTGTTTGAAACCTTTCTTTGATGGAAATGATTTTTCACTTTGGAAGCACAAAATGAAATTTTTCCTTGATAGTGATTTAATTGATTTATGGCATGTTGTTGAAAGTGATTTTTCCATTGATAAACCTAGGGGTAATTTGTAATACCTGTAATTTCTATATTTATTAATTTCTAACCCGGGAATTAAATAATTAAGCTTTAATCTTTAATAAATCAAAATGGAGGTTGATGTCCGTTTAAGCCAATAATTTGCGTGGACGTGCTAAATGCATTCCCGAGCTTGTCATAAAAATTTGGGATGAAACCGAGTTAAGGATAAAATTTAATTAGAGAAAATGACTAATTTGAAAACACAAAACTTGGTCATATATGCTCAAAATCGGCAGATAGACCTAATTGTGAGGAAACTTTGAAAACCAAATAACCCCAACAGTACCCAGATTCTCTCTTTAGTGCCATTGTAGCACCGACGATTTCCACCATTCCGTTCATCATCTTCAAGCAACCATTTCAGGCATATAATATACCAAAATGAAGAGGACGATGTCTTCTTTCATTTGACACCAGAAACTCGTTGTGCCGCTAACCAATGATTGAGAAACGAGCTTCGAAAGATCCAAGAGAATCGGCCACTGTTGAACCACCACATTCGGCCATTCTCCACGTCGTTTGAGGCTGAATCCTTCTCTAGTACGAGCTGAGTGTTTTCCACCCAGACCGCGACGCCAATAGTCACCGGAGGAGCAGATCGGAGCTCTTCTCTCTTCTCGGTGTCATGGACTTTGGAGGCTCGATCCATGAATTTCGTTGCTGCTGGTGGTGTGTGGGTGGTGAGTCTAAACTCTTGGTGCAGTAGAGAATGTTTCTGGAGGTTTGGGTGGCCTTCCGGCCACCATAGGCGATGGAGCGTGGGTCCCAAGGCCGCCGTCTGTGGTAGTAGTGGGTCCCACCTCCGACTGGCCTAAAAATGTTTTTGAAAGTTATAGAAAAATATTATGAACAACTTTAATAACGGACTGATAGGCAAATAATGTATGGTTTTTAAATTAAAAATCCCGGAAGCAATTTAGCGGTTTATGGAAATTCTAGATTTACGTGCTACGCGTCTGATTTAATTGTTTGGATGATTTATATGTTATAAGTATGCTATAAATGTTATAATTATGTTGAATTGAGATTGAATTGGATGAATTTAATAACCGGATTAATTAAATTGAATTTTAGGACCGTTAGACCGTATAACGAAATATTTGATTATCGAACTGTTACGGACTATTTGGGACTTTGAATAAGTGTAATATATAGATATAAATGATGCGATAAGTTGAATAATGTATAAATATGGATAATGATGTTGGTTGATGCTATAACTGCTGTGTTTGGTAAGTCCGGATAATTTGGTAGTTCCGGTAGTTGTTGGTGATTATAGAAGTGTTTTTTATTTGCAGGATGGGCTCCACTTCGGTGGAGAAATGTCCGTTTTACAGGGGAGGTTCTACCAAATTTTTGGTAGAATTTTCTCATAAAATGTGATATCGAATGTAACGAACTAAATGATATAATGCGTTATAGATATAGGTGGATGTTTTATGTTTCGATCTCTAAATAAAAATCTAGATTAATTAGGAAGTGGGCTATGTTCTTTACCTAAATTATATCCTTTTATATATTCTGTAGAGAGTAGCAGGACCAGAGACAGAGCTAGTGGTTTAGAAGTGCACAGAGGCGCACACTCGTCCTATGAGTTAAATTCATACTTATGAATTGCTACTAGATTTATCTATACTATATCACAACATTTATATTATATATGTTCATAACATACATGCATATTATTAGTGTTCTTATTATTATTATCATTACTATTATTATTATTATTATTATTATTTACTATTATTATTATTATTATCATTACTATATATATATATATATATGTGTGTGTGTGTGTGTGTGTGTGTTATGCATATTCTATGAATATTGTTATGGATTGTTGTGCTTGCGGCTGGAGGATCGTTATGGGACGAGCTACCTGGTGGGTGTCACCAGGCTGTGTGCATATAGGAGTCAGGTATGTGGTTTGGTATGAGCACAGAACGGATCTTGCTCAGCGAGGGTTTCCCAGGCGCCGGTCCTTTTATGTATTATTGCACTACGGCTTGCTCGGTGAGGGCTTCCTGGGTGGCAGTTGCTTTTATATTATGGGGCTTGCTCGGTAAAGGATAACAAGGAGATTTACAAGGCTATCTCCAACCTTTACAATGAGTTTTACCCAAGGCTCACGCACAAACCCTAGTGTTTTCAAGAGGCTAACACCAAACCTTTACAATGAGTTTTACCCAAGGCTCACTCACAAACCCTAGTGTTTCTAAGAGGCTAATACCAAACCTTTACAATGAGTTTTATAAATGGCTAACTCACAACCATCCCTAGTGTTTTCCCAACTCGCAAAGAATTGACACTAGTACAATGGATAACTAATTCACTCAACCCAAGCAACAAATGCTCTAGAGTTCTAGCTATCCATAACAAAACAACCAAATAATTACAAATGATTGAGAAAAAAGATTACAAGAGTTTGGCTATCAAAGGAATTAATGTTCTTACTTGAAGAACATTTATGATTGGTATTTATAGCCAAAATACCCAAAACTAGCTGTTAGAAACAACCCCAAAGGTGTCTCTAACGTCTAGTTGCTTTTGCATTAAATGCATTGAAAACTGTCAGATCACGGGCGCGGTTCCATCAGTCACGAGGGTGATCTGTCCAACGGCTAGTTTTTCAAAGACTCCATTGAATGTTGCGGGGGCGACATCTCTAACCGCAGGCGTGAAATCACTAGGCAGAGGATGACTTTGAGAGCGGGTCTATGTTTGCTCAAACCGCAGAAGCGATTCTCTAACCGTGGGCGCAAAATCACCAGGCAGATAATGCCTTAAAAAGAGCGGCTAGATTGCCTTAAGGAGCGGCTTCAGTTTGACCAAATTGCGGGGGCGATTTAGTCCATCGCGGGCGTGACTTTGAACTTTCAGAAAGGGGCTCTCTGTTTCTCAAATCGCAGGTACAACTTGGTATGTCGGAGACGCGAATCTATGTGTACAGAAGCCTTCTAAGTTCTCACCAAAAAGTCTGGGCGCGATTTCCTTTTCGCGGGCAAACTATCTCGCTGGTCGCGGGGGCGATCTCCTCATTGCGGGCGCGGATCCCCTTATCACGGGCGCGGTTTGCAAAAGTCATTCAAAACTAGCTTGGTTGAAAACCTACACACTTAGGAACTTTGATAGACAAAGATAAAGGGTTATTAAACTCAAAATAAGATGGATTGATGCCACTAAAGCCAATATTAACTAATTAATAGGCCAATAATATTTAGAATTTACAATATTTAAAATTGTATTAGGAATTTTCTTCTAAACACCATGCCTCCGAAAACCTCTGAAAATCCAAACCACCTTGTTCAAAAATCAAACAACTCCGGTCATCGTTCTGATGGCATACCACCATTAAACCCAAACACTCTCACCTCAAAATCAAGCTCCTTCACTCTTTACTTTGAAAATTTTCCATCAAACTGGAAAGCAGAGAACTTAGAATTGGCCTTCGGCAAGTATGGTATCAAAGGATCAGTGACAGTAGCCAAGAAGAAGAACATTCGAAGGCAGAATTTTGGGTTCCTGAAGGTTACGAATGGTTCATCTCAATCCAGAATCATCAAAACCATTAATCAGATATCTATTGGAACTTGAACGTTAAGTGCTTTCATGGCTAGGTTTCCTTTTAAGCCTCAGACTCCTAAACCCAAGCATTCTCATATTTCTTTCAAACCTAACGTAACATGGAAAGATTCGTTACGTGACTCCCGCTCTCATGCTCAGGTAGTGACAAGGAAAGAGTGCCCCTCCTTCAAATTCACGTTGAAAGACAATGTAACATGGATAGAATCTTCAATTGTAGCTAAGGCTAAAAATGTATCAGCTCTCTTCAAAGCGAGAGTCTTGTTTGAAGATGCAGATGTTGATTTTGCTAATATTTCCTTCCTTGGAGGAAGATGGTTGCTGATTTCTTTTGAAGATGAGGAGTACATGAAAGTCTTTGTTTCGGAAAAAAAAAGTCTTACTGACTTTGAATTTTTTTTAGATACTGAGCCATTTGTTACAAAGAAATATCGTCTTTCTTGGGTCTCTATTACAGGTGTTCCATTTTCTATTTGGACTCCCAAATTTTTCAGGTTCGTTAGGAATAAATTTGGTGAAATTCTTAAACTACATCCTGAGATTGATACAAGATGCAGATTGGATATGGGCATGATACTTTTGTCCATAGAACAGAAAAATATTGACTGTGATGTCAATATTATTACAGATGGAGTGGAGTTTATTATTCACTTGAAGGAACTTGATTTTCCCATTATGTTTGATGAGAGGGATCCGGCTTCCCATTATGAGGCATCAAATGCATCTTGCCTTTCCCCTGCGTCCTTACAAAACATATCTCAGTTTTCTAAAGAAGATGATTGCCCTATTCACGTTGAGAAAGGAGTTAAACTGCATGAACATGAGACCATAGTTCCATGCACTATTCCATTCCCTCCAAAAGGTAATTCTGATCTTGCTAATCCAAATAGTCCAATGAGATTGAACAGCTCCACCCCTTCAAATATTAACCTTGCCCCACCATTTCCTAGTGATATGATAATGCTAGAAAAACCAACAAATTCAAATTACAAATCATCACTAAAATCCTCTCAAACACCGTCCCATTTGCCCTCTTTAACTATCGGCCCAAAACATGATTTAGCACCTACCCTGCCACCAACAAAAGATATGATTGTATTAGAAAAAGAAAAAGCAACAACAGCACATTACCCTTTTCACTCAACACCTTCTCATATAGAAAATTCAATCTTCCACCAAAAGAGACCATGCCATCACCAACCGAGACCCACATCCCCTTTACCCTTCAAAACATCATTGTTTTTGAAAAATGATGATAATGGTCCTCTTTTAAATCAAGATCAGAATACTAATGAAAAGGAGACACAAGAGACAATCAACGTGGGTGCGTTATGTGACTCTTCAAAAAAAAAGCCGGAGGAAGAGCAATTGTTGATAAAAATTTGTCTTTACAGCTTGAAGAGGAGACACACCAGGGACCAGGCTCACCATTTATAGCTAAAGACACGTTAGAAAATAATAATTCAGTCAATAAGGTAATTAAGACTATGCTCCCTATGAATTCAAATGGAGAGAAAAAGGTTCTCAATATTGCAGATTCCCCTTAAGTGAATGTGACCCGAAGAAAAACAAAAATAATTCCTCCAAAAGGGAAATTACAGTTAGATAATTCCCGGGGGCTTTAAACTCTCGGTGTAAAGTTACCAACAGTGTAATTGTAAAATGCAGCCGTCTTGCTCTGAAGAAAATCTCTGGTGCAGATCAAAACTCTCTGAGTCAAGAAATCGAGAAAACATGGGCGATGGGAAGGACTTTAAACCCATTCAAGGAGAAGGATAAGGCTAATGTACTACAATTCCTCAAGGCAAATTTTGTCAAAGATATCAATGCTAGAAAATAGTAACATTCTATTTTCTCATTCAAGGTTTCTCTCTTCTTATATTTAATTTTAACTTTGTTGTGTGGGATTGTCGTGGGGGTTTATCCTAAAAAAATAAACAAAATTATGTTCATTCTCTAGTTTCTATATTTAATCTTATTATCATCAGGCTGGTTGAATCTAAATTGTGATGATTTTAATGTGAGATTATTTTGGCCAAACCTGGATTTCAGTCACTTTTTTTGTGCCATCTGGCGGAGCTTCTGGAGAGTTAATTTTAGTTTGGAATTCTTGTTTACTGTCCCCTTTCAACTTTCAACATGGCAGGCAATGGGTTTCTATGGACTTCTTAAAGGATGACTATCTTTACAAATTTATTCTTGTGTATGCCCCTAATTCTGCTAATGAAAGAATTTTACTTTGCGAAGATATTTTGTCTGTCTTGAATTTCTCAGGAAGTGTTATATTGGTTGGGGACTTTAATGAAGTTTTACATCCAAATGAAATTGAATTGTGTTTCTTTTTCTCAATCTATGATTGACTTCCAGGCTTTCATTAACAATTCTAGTTGTATTGAGGTTTCTCTTTTGGGTCGGCCTTTTACTTGGCAAAACAGCAATTCAAGATCAAGAATTGATAGAGTCTTTTTCTTTCCTTCCCTCCTGTCTTACTGGCCGAATAGGAGATTGACAGCTCTTTCAAAAAAATTTCTAATCATGTTCCATTATACTTTCAATCCGATAATGTTATTAACTGAGGACCTAAACCTTTTAGGTCCATTGATGCTTGGTGGACCTATGAGAATTTTTTGGATATTGTGAAGGGGTTTTGGGAGGAGGCCGGTAATGTGGATTTATGTTCTAAATTGAAATTCCTTCATCTCAATCTTAATGCTTGGTACAAAAGCTCTTTTGGCAACATATCTTCTAACCTTTCAAATCTGCAAGAAAAAATTGATGATTTTGATATCTTGATGGATTCCAGGATGTTGAATTCAGATGAGCAAGGAGGCTCTATGCAAGCTTCGGACAGACTACTATAAAGAGGCAAAAAATCTAGAGTCTTTTTGGAGACAAAAGTCTCATGTGCAATGGTCTATGAAGGGAGACAGAAATACAAAATACTATCACACAGTCGCTTCCATTCACTATAAGAATAATAATATTCTGACTATCTCGGATGGTGATTCTTCTTACAGTGATCTAGAAGACATTCGGACAATTACTAGAAGATATTTCAGAAATCTATTTTCTCACTCTATTATTGCTCCATTTGACTTGGTTGATATTCCATTTCAGTCTATGTCTTGTGAGGAATCTGAAGCATTGATTCAGTAATTTTCTACAGAAGAAGTTCATGTGGCTTTGATGAATTGTAATGAATCTAAAGCCCCAGGGCCAGAGGGTTTCAATTTCCTCTCCTACAGGAAAGCATGGAGTATTTTTAAGGATGTATTTTTGAATCTTTTTCATCAACTACATTCCACTGGTTCGTTTCCTCCTAACCTTAATTACTCCTTCATGGTTTTGATTTCTAAAATTACTGGTGCTTCTCTTCTCAATGATTTTCGGCCTATTAGCCTTGTTAATGGGTTCTGCAAATTAATGTCCAAGGTTTTGGTGAACCGCCTGTCTCCTTTAATGCCTAAACTTATCTCTGACTCACAATATGCTTTCATTAGAGGAAAAAGTATTCATGAATGTTCTTTTATTGCTCATGAGTTTATTCATCTAGCGAGGAAAAAAAACAACCTCTTTTACAATTAAAGCTGGATTTTCATAAAGCTTTCGATAGTGTTTCTTGGTCCTTCCTCTTTGAAATCATGAAAAAAATGAATTTCAACTCTAATTGGATTGATTGGGTTTCTTTTATGCTTAGCTCTTCAAAGATGTCTGTTCTTGTGAATGGATCTCCTACTCCTCCATTCACCATGAAGAAAGGTGTTAGACAAGGTGACCATCTATCTCCTTTTCTCTTTCTCTTAGTAGTTGAAGGTTTACATGGTCTTCTTTCTAGGGCAGCTTCCTTACATCTAGTTGAAGGGATTGCTTATGATGAATTTTTTAAACCCCTACACCTTCTTCAATTTGCTGATGTTACCCTTCTGTTTGTTCATTTTGAGAAGCAAAACATTGAAAATTTACTAAGAATTTTGAGATATTTTAAGGCTATTTCGGGTTTGAAAATTAATTATAACATAAGCATTGTCTCTGGAATTAATCTCAATTTTGCAGATTTGTCATGGGTGTCTTCTAAGATGAACTGTAAAATGGAGCCTCTTCTAATGAAATATTTAGGCCTCCCTTTAACTAACAGAGCTTTTTCTACCAAACTTTGGGATCCTATTATTGCCAAGTATCATAAAAAAATTGGCACTGTGGAAATGTAAGCTTCTCTCACCTGTAGGAAGGGTTATTTTAATTAATTCAGTTCTAAAAAGTTTGTCAATTTATTATATGTCCTTGTTCTCTATGCTAAGTAGAACTAAAAAAAAATTAGAGAGTCTCATGATCAATTTTCTATGGAGGGGAGATAGTGCTTCTAGAGGGATTTGTAATGTATATTGGAATGACATTAGTAAGAAAAAAGAGTATGGGGGCCTGGGAATCTCTTCTTTGAAATTATGTAATCAAATCCTTTTATTGAAATGGTTATGGAAACGTAGAGAGAAAAATCCAGATTCTCTTTGGTTTAAAGTGCTCTCCGCTTAAGGTGTTAGAGAGCTTATTGGTATTGTAGAGATGGATGACATGGGCTGTTCTTTGGTTTGGAAAAATATATTGAAAATGTGTGTTAAAAATCCAACAGTTTTTGAGCTTTCAGTTCTAATATTTCAGTGGATATTATTTCTGGTACCAACACTCATTTTTGGATAACTGGTTAAATGGAGTGCCTCTAAAGGATCATTTTCCTACCGTGTTCGAATCCAAAGACATAAAAATATAACTGTCCATCAGATGGCTGGAAAGGGATAGGAGCTGGAAAGCATTAGAAGACCGAGAGAAGGAGAAGTGCTTCAATCAGAAGAGATAAAGAGGCTGGTATCTCATATCTTTTTAAATAACTCCGGTACGAGAGATATTATTAAATGGAGGGGCAACAAACAAGGCTACTCATCTGCAGGTTTCTCAAAGGCTTCTTAAGATCAGGATAATCAACAAACTCAGGTTTTCAAACTTATTTGGAAAAGTCTTGCTCCACCAAAAATTTTACACTTTGCATAGCTTTCTTATCATCATAAGGTATCCTCCCTTGCTTTTCCTTCATAATCGTGGTATTTTTAATCTTGAAATGCTTATTAGCTTTCTTGTCCTAACTCTGTGGAAACCATAGAACATCTCCTTATTCATTGTAATCATGCAAGACCAATATGGCTCTAGTTCCTTGAAAAATGCAATATTGCTATGCCATTACAGAATTCTATTAGCTGTTTCTTCGAGATTTGGATTCATGCAGTCCCTTTCCATGGTTATAAGCATCTATGGAATTCTCTTTGGTATTTCATAATCTGGGAGATATGAAAAAATAGAAACAGAAGGATGTTTGATGGGCAACCTCAAAATATTCAGGATACAATTTGCACATGTATAGCCCAAGCAATTTTTATGTATAAATCAAGGAATTTTTCCTTTAATTATTCTGCTATTGATGTTTTTAGATCTTTGGAGTCAATTTTTGACTGCCATTAGGTTGTTTTGGCCTTCTAAGTGGATGTAGCCCTCGTGTGTGAAATCCACTCATTTGGTCTTTCTGCCACTTCTTGTGGCTTTTTAATAAACTCCACTTATCAAAAAAAAAATTGTATTAGAACTATATTCTTTTTATCTGGAAATACCAACCTATCACAAAAAAATCCAAACCTTTTCATTTAATTGCAATTACAACTAAACTATTTAATTGCAATTAGAACTAAACTTTTTAATTTTGACAAAAAAATCACAACATTTAAATGTTATTGCAATCATATCCATTTGTTCAAACCGATTCAAAATTATAAACAATTAATAAACTATTTACTTTGAATGGTTCGTAGGTATTGTTTAATTATAATTTATTTTATCTAATAAGACCTTATTTGTTATAATTAGATTATCAATTACATACTGTTATATACCAGTTTAAGTAATTACAATAAGATATAAATTTCAAGATTTTTTTATCATGAATTTAATCATTTGATTGCAAGTAAATGAAAAAGTTTGGATTTTTTTAACATTAAGACATGTAATAAAATATCATCAAGAATTCCCCCTCATATTGAAGACCCCACATATATTCGGGGTCCATATTTCTTTCAGAACCCTAGATACACGCCTTAGTAGCCTATACCTTAAGCCACCACTGAACACACTTAGTGGCGCACTCTCTGAAACCATGTCGCTAACCATTTCATTTGATAAATTCCTCATTTTATCCAAATTAACTCAAATTTTGCAAGTAACCTACAAAAACATAAATTTACTAATTAAGCATTAAATTACATAAAATTGAGACATAAAACAATTAAATATGAAGTATCTTGATTTAAAAATATATATAAATTAAGTCCACATCAAATAGCATCAAATACAATGTTGAAGTCTTAAATTATCCTAAAAACACAATTAAGTGGGTGTTTGGTTTAGCAGATCTGCTAACATATATGCTTTTTGGAGCATATATGCTCCTACTTAGCGTTTGGTAAGAAATAAATGTCTACAGCTGATAGCTTTTTTGGAGCATATATGTTGTAATTGCATCTGCTCCATTTTGGAGATTTTTTAGGAGCAAACGCATACAATCATTTTTTCTTACAAAATTAACCTTCTTATGAAAGTAAATTTTACGGGTTATATTTTTCTAATAAAAATTAATTATATGATTAGAACTTTTAATAGATTATTAGAATTATGTCTACTGTCGATTATTATTTTTATAAAATTAATTATATAATTTGTAATAATTTAATATGATGTATATTTATTATATTAATTATAATTTTATGTTTTATCAAAAAATTATAATTTTATATGGTTAAAAATAAAAAATTTAAATAATATAGTTATTTACTAATAATACTCCATCTGTTTCAAAATATTAGTCTTTTTAGAAAATATCATTTGTTTCAAAATATCAGTCGCTTTCAAATACCAATGCAATATTAAATACTCTTTTTTCACTTTTATCCCCACACTTTATTACTTATTACTACTTTACATAACATATAAAAATAAAATTACAAATCTCTATAAAAGGGCAACTTAGTCATTTCAATCATTTTTTTCCTAAAATCTAGACTAATCAATAGCTTCCTTAATCCATGTGCATAACCTTAAAAGACTGATATTTTGAAACAGAGGGAGTAAAATTTATTGTTTTTATAATTATTGTTCTATTGATTTCATTTAATTTTTTTATAAAATAAATATTTTTATTATATTTTTCCTCTAAAAAATAACTTATATTTTATTTTAAATAAAATATGTATCCATTTTAATCATTTT
>CANYLF012400102.1:0-13096 GCA_948193215.1 Bocquillonia castaneifolia
CTTCTATGCCTTGTAGTTTATTTATAGTTTGTATAATGTCAACTCTTTAAGATTTTTGGATATGTTAAATTTTGGCTTTTCTAAACTCTTCAAGGTGGCTTATTCTCTCTCTTTTATAATCATATTATAATTATTTTTTAAAACACAAAACTTTCATTCAATCGAATTGAATTGAAATTACATGACTCAGATGAAAAATAATTTCAACATAAACAAAACTACACCATTATTCTTTCTAATCTTATAACATATTTTGTCAAAATCGATCATAAAGAGAAAATGAATGATTACCACGAAATATAATTGAAGTCTCCATATACGTACTGTTTACATGGCCATCTAAAGCAGGTCAAAGTTTTGTCATTTGTGTTGTGGAACAAAAAATATTATAAAGCCTTCACTATCTTTGATTTGATTAGTGTCTTCTTCATCTTCTTTTTTCTTTTTTCTTTTTCTTTTTTTTTTTTTTGTTATAAACAGCCTAGCTAGTCTGTGAAATTTCTACCAAGTCAATTACATTCAAAGTGAGAGAAGGAGTTTCAGTACTATTTTTCCCCTGCATTGCTATTACTTTGTTGGCCAGAAGGGAATATTTGGTTATAGTTGTTTATGTAACTATTTTATATTGTACCGTCGAACATATAGTCCGTAATTTATACATTTTAAATAATCAAATATTTATTTAAGAGTTTCCTCTCAAAAAAATACTAATAATTAGGAGCTCGATTTGGGATAGCTTAATTTTTTCTAACACTTCTATATATATTATCGAATAATAATTGTGATCAATAAAAAGTCACTCATTTTTTTTCTTGATTTTAAATTTTTTTAAGTGGGTGTTTAATTAATTTAAATATGTTTCTAAGATTCTATGTTGGCGGTACTAAATATTACTCCCTCCGTTCGGATAAGCGTGTCTCCTTTTGAAATAAAAAGTGTTCATATTTTTTTTTGATAGGTGTTGCCAACAGTGGTATCCCAGTCCCTGTTTAACGGTTGACCAGACTAATCCATTGCCACGGGTCCCGGCGTCCAGTTTCAAGGTCCCACAAGAAGGCACATCAACCCGTGTGCCCATGAGTAGTCACAGCATTCATTTGAGCAGCGCACGAATCGAACCTGCGACCTGGAGGCAGGGGAGAAGGTCTTTGACCAACTCGACTACCATCTCATGGGTAAAAGTGTTCATATTTAGTTATCAATTTAGGACAATTTAAGATTTCAAGACTATAGTTAATGCTATTTTTTCATATATGTCTATGTAATAAATGTTAAATTTCAACTTAACACTCATAGGGACATATTAATAAATTAAACACCAAATTAATTATTTCTTAATATGTGTGCTTTTATAAAAGAGACTTTTTTATCTGAATGGAAGGAGCACCTCATAAACATTTTGAGAAAATAACAATAGCCTTAAAGTGTTAAAAGTAATAAATGGAAAGTTCAAATAGGACGAAAAATATCATGGGAAGTGGGAACCAATAATGTCCAACCAATACAGTTGGTATAGGTACATCCATCCTTTTTATATCCCGCCCCAAAAAAAAGAGAGAGAGAGAGAGAGAGGGGATGCACAATAGACGTCCTTGATTTATTGCATTCCAGTTATATCTTTTCACAGACAACAATCATGTCTTGCTTAATTTCGTTGTAACCTGCCTCCAGAATGTTCATGTGTTTTTCACAAATAAGCAATGGTTAGAAGATCTTTTTTTTTTTTTTGAAAAGGTTGGTACAATTGAACTTCTAATTCTATGTGAGAAGAAGTGGTGTTAGGTTAGGATATTTAAGTGGACAGACAAACATTTAATTAAATTGGAGTTGACTTGGCCCCTGTAGTTTATGTTCGATGGCAAATTGATCCTTTAAATAATTATTAGAAACCATTCTCTTTGAATGAAAGTATTAATGAAAAAAAGCACAAGATTCAGATGTTCTTCTATTACTTTAATTGACAAAGAGAATAAATGTACTATTTATGTCAAAATCAAGAAATTTAGGTTGTATCTCAGGAAAATACATCAAGATAGGGTGTTTAAAATCCGAATTGGTTGACCCGAACTAACCGATATATATGTTAAGTTATAAGGATGAATATTTATATTATATGGTTTATATATACTAGTTCAAAAATATACTACTCTTGAAGAGTTATATCCTTCATAATACAATATTAAAAATAAAGGTCATGATAAATTTTTTTAAGAAGAAAAAAAAGTAAACAAGAAATCTCTACAATTAATTGACAAGAATAAGAAGTATATTCCAGATTGTGGAAATTGAATGCCTTTTCATTGTAATTTGCAGTATACATAACCAATTTAAGAATATATTGTGAATTCTATCATCGATAAAGTAAGTAATTAATCCGTTTTATTCTTGATGTTTAATATAGTAGTTTAAAAGAAAAAAACACTAGTGATGTCCGAAATTGCTTAGTACATATGCTGTTCAAATTTTTTTGTCATTTTTTACCTTTACACATTTTATTTTATGCGATAGGTGATACTTTAAATCTACTTGTGGGATATTACATGGAAAGGTAATTAAAGTTCAAAATCACTAGCAACAAAATGCTTGGATTTCTTTCAATCGAAAAATTATTATGTGTATATAATGAAAATAATTTTGACATCATAGAGCAATTTAAACAGGAAATCCACTATGCTTTAGAAATTGTGTTAAGAGTAATTCCACTAAAAAAAATGGGACTTATATATATTGTGTACAAAATGGACAAAAGAATCACTCTCAACCATCATTAGATTATAAATATATATTTAAAACAGTAAAAATTCCACTCAATCTTTGCCTAATAATGGTAGGGACACTACAATTCTTTTCAATACTCTCAATGATGCAACCTAAATCTGCCTCTATAAGTTGTTCTTCAATATAAATCATGTCATGCATTTTGTTAGATATATAATATGGTAGCCACAAGGATGTAATTAATTAATTAGAGTTTTCACTGCTTATATATATGAGCACAAAATTGAAGTGTGGAAATGAAGATTATAGTATTTATTTTGGTTGTTGGAGTGATGTTGAGTTTTGGCATGGCAGTGAGTAGAGGAATTGGTGGAATAAATGGGCAAGAGCAAAGGCACCAATTTGATGAGAAGTCAAAAGAAATTGAAGAAGAAAACAAAAGAGTTGATTACCCGGAAAGAAGCACAGACGACAACCACCATAGCATACCAAGAGAATATTATGAGAGGGGAAGCAGCCCCCCCAAAGGGGATAGGTAGGTGACTATGTACTCTAGGTATTAATTATAATATTTTCAGTATTTAATTTATGATCTATGAGTAAATGCAACTTGAATTAGTGAGGTTTCTATTAATTATATAGTGTTTGATCATCATGTACGTACTATCTATAAATCTATAACTTGCTTATTTTGTGTTTGTTAATTACCATCTTCCTAAACTTGGAACATTCTTGTTTATTAAGGCATGTAATTTATAATTGTAGAGTTGGCTTGTTTTGTTGTTTTGGTTGTAAATATATATTCACTGCAAATAACAGGTTGGTTTGTTAAATTCACGAGCTATTCTGATTAGCAATTGGATCTTACTTTCTTTGCGATGATATAGTTTCAAATGCTTAACTCTTAACCATGTCCATTGTATAAAAAATGTGTTCCCATGCCTCAAATGATAATCAATATGCTTGACAATTAAGTAACATATTGCAACAATCATACACGCAGGGAATGAATTTTGATCAGAAGCATACTCCGTTTAATATGATTTTTGATTTACAAGTTTGCTTAGGTTTTGTTTGATTCAGATCTCACCGTAGAATTTATTTCATTTTATTTTTGGTATGTTAAACTAAAAATATGAAATCCAATAATATTTTTATCATAATAAAAATTTCACCCCTTATAGTTTAAAGTTCATTTGCAAATTTCATCAAATTTAGTAAAATTTGATCTAATATTAATTTTTTCTATAGAAACAAACAAAAAATTAAAAGTAAATTTCATAAATTTTATGGATTTTATTTATGCCATAGTTACTGTCTAGGGCCCCGATTTTTCCACTCCAACCATTCATAATTGCACTCTAATAAATCCTAAATAGACCAAATTGTCCCGAGTTTCTTATTGTAGTATTTTATCATGAAAGTGGAAGACAATAATTGTGAAGATGTTTTTCCTCTCGGCATATTTTTCATTTTTTATGGTAAGTTTTATTTTTAGGTTTATTTTTAAGTAGCGTTTTAAAGTTCTCTTTTGAAAATATTTTAAAATCAAAATTATTTTATTTGTCACTTAAGATTTTTAATTTTATTTAATTTTCTATTTATGATGGTACTAAATTATAATTTAAAAGATCTGCTTATTTATATTACAAATAATTTTATTGTTTTTAAAATTATAAATATAATTAAACTATAAATACATTTATAAATATTTAATAGTCTCGCTAAAAAAATATGTAATAGTTAAATATAAGAATGACTAAATTTTATCATTTAATATTATCTAAACACGCACCACTTTAATTATCTGTTTTTTTTATTCATCTCAATTTATTTTTAAATTATATCATTATTATCAATATCATTTTAAATTATGATAAGGACATTTAGTTTACTGAATTGATACAATTGATAGCCAATAGCAAGAGACTATTAAATAATAGCTTGTTTCAAAAAAAAAAAAAACTGATAGTAGGTAGTAAATAACTATTTTTTATATTTTAAAATTGATATTGTTAGATTATTAAATGACTAATATGAATATAGTTAATTGTATTTAAAATATATTATACTTTACACTTGTAAAAATATAAAAGATACTAACAAAATAATAATAATGATCATTCAAATAATAAAAATGTTTTTTAATGAATAGTTAAATAACCTAAAAATTATTTTGAGAAATATCAAATTTGTTATTGTATAAAATAATACATGTTAAAATTGAGTTTGTGAGAAAATAATAAAAATTTATATAGATAAATGCTTTTTATGTATATAAATACTTTAATATAGATACATGCTAAAAAAAAGAATAAAATATAATTACCAAACCATATATACATGTTATGTTCATAAATACTTTTTTTTATTTAAATTTAATTGCTTATAACCTAATGAAATTTATTGTAAAAACTAAATAAATTTAAGAAATTTAAAGAATTGTTATAAACTACGTGCAAGAAATGAACTCTACTGCTAAAAAAATGTAATGAGGGATGGCAACCCGCTTGTTTTTTAACACAATACTAAAAGAATGATAGAAGGGCATAAGAAGAAAAAAAAAACATAATAAAATGGCATATTAGTCTATAAATAATATATTGGAGTGTGGTTATCAATAGTGAGAGTGTAAAAATCAACACCTTACTGTCTAAATTGTATAAAACAACCAATTGGGTTGAAAATCAAAGTTTCCGGCATTTTTAAGTATTTGTTTAAAGCTAGCTATACGTTTCATTTTTATTATTTAAGGATTTAAATATCTATTATTCAAGAATCAAATTGGAATTTCTATAAAATTTAAACTCTCATACAAAACTATTAAAAGGATAATAAAATTTTAAAAACTTTCATTCGAGTCTCCAGATATTTTCCTACAGAACCTTATAGGTCTTTCCGCCTTAAATCGAAATAGGTAGTTTTGTTTCATTTATAGGACTTTCCAGCTTAAATCCAAATTTAAAAAAAAAAAAAAAATGGATGACTTTGTTCCTTCCTCCTCCCTTTTCTCTGTTTCTTTTTCCGTTGAAGGACAAAAAAAAAAAAAAACGATAACTGGTTGCTTCATCACATTGCATGCTAATGCTAATGCTATTCAGCCAAAGAAACAGATGAGGACAAATTTAAAATGTGGAATTTTCAACATTATGTTGCCCATGCCCAACTGCCACATCCAAACAAAAGTGAATTATCTGATAGCTACTTATTGCCACTTTACTGAAAACGTAACAAAATTGAACTTGAAAACCCTAACAAAATGCAGTTAAAAAGAAAAGTGCACAGCTGAGTTGAAACTGTTAACCAAATTGAATTGGTTGACAATAATATGCCAGTGACCTCATAATATGGTTTATACATTTATTATATTCAGCCGTAGCCAACCCAATACAATGACATGAACCTGCAAGCTCCGCTTGCTATTAGCAAGAAACTGCTTAACCGAGTCATCGTCGAATGTTATTAGCATAGCAGTGCATAAATATAAAGAACAATATTCTGAAACAAGGCGAATTTGTAAGAGAACTACTTTTGTTTAAACATATCAGTTAGCCATTACCCCAACTATTACAATTGGAATTATAGGGGGTCATTTTCCCTGTGCAACATTCACCCACATTCAGTGACAAGCATTTCATGTGTCGTATGTGCATGGCAAAAGGAAATAAAGGAGAAAAAAAAAGTTTGAATGAAAATATAACTTCTTTTTACAACTAAACTTGCTACTGTGATTTAATGATGACTGAAATGGGAGGCCTTCGAGTCAATTCTTCCTACGAATATATCTGCCACCAGGAGTAAACCTAGGATATGGATGAATAGTGGATAGTTCATGAATTCGTTGTATAAGGGTCTTTGGCAAGGGGCGCATGGTTTGCTTCAGCTTTTCTTCAACCTGCATCAACCACATTAGCCTTCTATTTTGTTCTAATATACAATTCACACTACAATTTTTGTCGTTTAGGAATTAGGACAAAAGTGATTACCCTTGTTACCAATTCAATTTACCAGGGCAACTGTTGGGTGCTAACACAAGACTCAGTAGGATTGGGTAAATAAACAGAAAATATATGAAGATTCCAATGGGAGAATGGCTAGACAGGCATGTTTCCACATTAAGAGGTCCATTTTGGTAATGCACATGTAATCCAAGAATACAACATGCATCTTCTGGGAAATGCTTCACTTCTTTACTAGTTCCAATAAGTTGTCACAAGCAGTTCAAAAAAAAAAAAAAAATGGTCACAAGGCTATTAAGCATAGTTGCAAGACCCCAACTAAGTCTAGCATTTACAGTTTTAGCTATTTTCTCTAAAAGCTTACATGCCTTTCTTCTTTCTGGGAAAATTGTGAATTTAGCACAGGTATCAACCAATCAAACATGCCAATTAATCTCATTTACCATGCAAATTTGGAGCAAACCATTAAATGATCGAACATTTCATTTACATGAGATGCAAGATTGTATGGATTATCACTGGTGCATGTCAGGTGAATGTGTAAATATTCTAGCCAACTATAAACTAAAGATACATGATCACTATGACATGTTATCATTCCTCCATCCTAAAGAAAGAATGAGAACATAAATTCATGCATTAACTTGACCAGTTGTCATAGTTATGATAACACCATATCCATGTAACATGAGGAGAAAAGCATATATAAATATTTCCAACAAAAACAGAGATGCACCTTCTAGTGTTATTGAACTCGTATTACTGCTTATTGAACTTGTATTACTGCTTTAGAGAGTATTCATTTTTAGAAAAGCCTTAATCTTCAAACACTTTCGTGTTTAAATTACCAACTCATGCTGCCTTCATATGAAGCAAATTTCACTGTAGAAAGAAAACAAATAGCTAACCTCTTTATTGTTCTGTTTCTGTTTATGTTTCTGTACAGAGCTAGCTCTTAGAAGATTTCTCCATTTATCCTACAATCCATTATCAAAAAAACGGATTTCAATCATGTAATAAGTCAAAACTTCAATCAAGAGAAAGTGATGAGATGTACCCTTAGATCTATAGGTGTACGATATGCAGATGAGGAAAAAAAGAATTTCTTTATATCAGTCCATCTCCCAGTTCCATACTGAGCAATACCATCTATCAACTTTGACACCTCAGACTGAGTCCACATTCTTTGGTTCTTTCTTCGGTCACCGCTCTTCTTAGATTTTCGTTTCTTAGGACGTTCATCTTCAGACTCAGATGCAGTATAATCAGCATCAGATTCAATAACCTATGGCACAAAACCAAGAAAGACATCAAAATCTATATTGCCTAAAAAATGATCGCAGAGATTAAAACAACAAACTACTTTTACTAACAAGGGGAAGAGTCAATTCACAATCCTTTTGTTTTAGTCGGTGTGTAAAGACAATATAGCAATCATACAGATAAATTCTACAAAAGTGGTGAAACAAAAGTTTAACAGTCAACACGGGACAAAAACATGAAAATTTAATCGCGCGAAGAAAGAGAAGATTCAGTGTCAGCACCCTAGGGAAAATGCAGCAGCACATACACTGTCACTGCAAGGTAATGATGAAAAAACAATCCAATGTGAAATTAGGCTGCACATGGCACTGGAAGCCACTCATTATGAGAGCTTCACTCATTTTCAATGCAATGACAGAAAAGAGCTCAAATGAATGAGAACAGTTATCCTACTGAAAAAGAAGGTGGTTTCTTTGGTCGTCCCCTCCGAGGCCGAGATTCAAATGCTGCCTGGGTACTAGTTACTGTAAAAGACTCCTCCCTTGGAGCAGATTTGAACCCTCGCACACGATTAAATTCATTCCGAGATCCAGTCTTCACCAATTTATCCTTTGAAGCAGAGATTTTTTGCCTTTCAATTAAACATTTTGACCTCAGATCTGAAAGTTTTTCATCATCATCAGGCATTTCTTGAGTAATGGTCTCACTTAAAGACTCCTCCTTGGGTACAAATGTCAATCTTCTTCCACGAGGAGGTTCCTCAGGGGATTTGATCCTCAGGCGCTTATCCTTCGAAGCAGTAGCAGAATCTTTTTCTTCTTCCATCAGATGTTTTGACTTTAAAGATGAAAATTCTTCAATAAACCTCTTTGTAGGCTTACGCAACCTCTTCTGTCTGAGAAGATTACTCACTTTGCCAGCTTGAATAGCTTTCTTTTCATTCTCATCAGATGATAAGCCACTTTCTAAAGGCTTTGCATCATCCAACTCATCAAAATTTTCTGAAGCATGTGAACTCGTAAATGCATCATACCCAGCAAGTGCTTGATATTCCCATTTTTCACCAGATGAGTCATTTACCTCACGTTTAACCAATTTGTTCTCAAGCAAACCATTCTTACATTCAGATTCTGGAAGAGTTGCTGTTGATGATCCATTGCTACTTCCACTAAATCCTGGAGATTGACTTTCTGAACTTGAGGTTCGTAAATGTGATCTTCCAGATGGAGCACAGTCCAGGCCGGAGATCTTCTCAGCCAATTCAACATCTGCACTTGGAATACATTAAAAATGGAAAAATCATAAGATACCTTGAATTTGATGCAACTACTGTCATAAAATCAAAATAACACCACAGTTACCCAAAAGAAAATCTTCACATGCCCCAGAGATGTCATTTGCTGCGTGAATATCATCTACTTCCTCAACTTCATCCAGCAACCCATCAAGAACCTACAATGCCCTTAATTAGATGATGATGAAATTGTAATGCAAAAGAACTTATCCACAAATGAATCAAGGAATACCAAACCAAAATGACAGGGGCAAAATGACTTGGTTCAGGTATATAGCAGAGGTTGGAGTTGTTAATGCCTAGTTGAAGATAATAGAGATATTTTCATCAAGTAAAAAGATCACAACAACAAAAACTCTGCCATGAAAAGTTGACAAGAAGAGATACATACTCCAAGCTCCAATTCATCCGGCCCTTGAGTATTATTACGATCCAGCCCACCTTACGATGAAGAAAAAATTGAAGAACTTGGTTAGAATAATTAACCAAAATATAAGATGCTCAGTAGCATCCGTTGCTCGTATTATGGATCAATGCCACATGTATAGCAAGTTTCCAAAATTGAAATTCAAGTATGACTATCACTTAGAGCATAAATTATTCCTTTAACTGCAGGACATCCTTAACAGAAGGATGCAAAATCAGAAAACTTGGAAACCGAAGTAACAGCTCACAGGAGAGCTTGTTACTGTGAAACTCACTTTACAAAGCTTATAGTATTTTTCAGAAGAATGATAAAAAAAAAAAAATAAGGGAAGCCAGCATAATGATAAAAAAAAAAAACAAGGGAAGCCAGCATCCAATGTGTGTGTTTTAAGCATGTGCACAACATCTAGCATACTTTCTAACTTCTCACGTTAGTGAGTTCAATGCTACGTGGGTTAAGGAGGGAGATAGAAATCAAAGGACGCATAAAGATGAAAATGGTCCACATGCAGCAAGTTTTTGTTCCAAGCTTCCAGGCATGTTGGCATGCTGCAGAACAAGGAATTTATGTTCAAATGAAATCTAATAGCATGCACTTCAGAAAACAATAAAAGCATCAGTAGAAAGCAGCAAATAGCTATTAGAAAATTACCATAATTTCTTTGCAGTCCATACTCGAATCCAAATGCAAAATCCTCAAGCTCCAATTGTTTCCACCCATTCTCCTTACCAAAGCATAATACACCATCTACAGAAACATTGTCAGATTTAGGTTCTGCAAGTAAATGCTGAACATCTGTTGCATCATCTTCCAACGCAGGAACGAAAGGTTCATCTACTTTCACCT
Source organism: Bocquillonia castaneifolia (assembly GCA_948193215.1). Taxonomy (NCBI): domain Eukaryota; kingdom Viridiplantae; phylum Streptophyta; class Magnoliopsida; order Malpighiales; family Euphorbiaceae; genus Bocquillonia; species Bocquillonia castaneifolia. The sequence goes on from CANYLF012400102.1 coordinate 10,508, forward strand.
AAAACAAACAAACAGTATAAATCAGGAAAACCAGCTTCTTTAAGAATACTGTTTTAAGGAAAGAGCAAAACATCAGCAAAATGATGAATGGTCATGTGATTGGCATACCCAAAAGCCTACTGTGTAAAAAAAGAAAATGCAACACAAGCACAATGCATGAGATGAATCTGTCAATAAAAGCTCATGCAGCATGCCTCCACTCATCATAAAAAGCATATTAGTTACAAGAAAACATAAATACAACATTGCCAGAAGCACTACCTTAAAACCGAACAAAATTTTTCTTGGCATAATTTTCCAAATTCCAATATGATTCCATAAAACAACAGTCACAGAACAAATTGGGCACCAAACACAAATGAAAGCCACAAAACCCCAAAAACAATTTCTAATCTGGTATCGCTTAATGTCAGTCTCTTTTTGAGACAAGCTGATTTATATGTAATCAAGCTTGTAATTCTACACTATTATTTACAATCAGTAACAGAACACATGTAAAAAAATCAATAAACAACGTGAAATTGATAAAACTACATACTATACCACACTCAGACTGTAGAAACATAACACAATAATACAGAAGACTAAAATCCAGAAAAAGAGCAGTTAATACTTAATAGTAAACAACAAATAAATAAATAAAGGAATGGATTTAATATCATTATTAATATTACCCTTTGACATTTCATATTGGGAAGACATTTGTTATTGAAATGTGGTTTGTTGTTGCTATCCATTTTCTCATTTACCGCTTCTTCTTTACTTGAGGTTGCATTTCCATCCATGCATTCTGCCAAAATCCAAAACACTATTAATCTCATTGAAATTTAATTAAAACATTTTTAAAATTAAACTAAACCACTGTAGACTTCAATAGTATAGTACTACTCCAACTAATCACAAATTCATTTCTTTATTTTATTTTATTAAAAAAATAATTTCCAGCTGTAAATTAACATAAAATAAAAAAAACAAATACACACTCACACACTCATCACTAGAGCTTATCTATTTCAATTTTCCAAAAAAAAAGACAAAAATAAAAAAAATTTCTCTTCATTATTTTCTCGGGAAACAAACAAACAGTAGATAACAAAAGTAAACTTTAGAGAAAAAATAAATAAAAGGAAAAATGAGAAACCTGATTGATCGCCGGAGATAAAGAAAACATCCGATCTAACAAACGATAAGCTGAAAATAAAATCTACAAATTTAAACAGAAAAAAATAAAAACCGACGAACGGAACCGAATCAAGATCGACCAAAGCTAAAAAATAATAATGAAAATATATATATATATCAAAATCAAAGAGATGGAGGGAAAGAGAAAGAAAAGATCTGACCTATGAAAAAGATTATTATTTATTATTTGATATTATTATAATAATAAGAGAGGAGAAGAGAATAGTCAGTGAAGAAAGAAAGAAAGAAGAATGTTCGAAACCAAAACGCTTAAAACCGCCAAAATACAACACCAGAGAAAATGGTATAATTATAAAGTTGAGAAAAAAATAAATAAATTAATTTAATTATATAAAATTATAAATATAAAGAGAAAAAAGAGAGAGAGAATTGTGCTTTGTGATTGTGTAGTTGGTGTTTTTATTAGACGGAATTGAAATGTTTATTAATTTAGGTACATTTAACTTTATAGATTTTATTTTGAAGTCCGGTGCGAAGCCAGCCAACGCAAGGACATGACAGGTGGACGACATTAAAAAAATATAACGTTCCTTTATATTAGTTTTATTTTTATCAATATGTATAGTCGGTGTCTGAAGTTGACGGCTTTAACGGTAACGGAGTGATGAGAAAAAAAAGGGTAGAGGCTTAGTAACATCATTGATAGTAGTAGTCTGACTCTAATCACTGGTTCTGAAGTAGCGCCCACTGGTTGATTTTGCTTGGTTGGTTAGTCACTTTGGTGGCTATAGGCTGGCTCAGTATTCGGCCAATCAGTTTTTTTTGAAGGTACTCAGGTAGTGTGGATTGTACAGTTACAGTAGGTTAAGTATTGAAGCTGTGAATTAAGAAATGAATATAAAAATTTCTGTAGTATTTTTTTTTTATTGAATTACAAAGAACAAATCATTTGGTAGTATGGTCCGTTAAATTTATGCGATCCTGCAAGTAAAAGATGCTAGTTAATGAATATATGAAAGCTATTCCCGTAATTTTATGCACTAGTAGGGGCTACCAAATTAGGCCAATCCAGCATTAAAAACTTTGAAGAAAAATTATAGTATTGGTAGATTTCACAACTTAAATGTCTCTAAATGGGATGGCATGGTGGAAAAACACTTGCTGCACAGACTATTACTACTTTTCATGTGTCTATAAAAGGACTAGTGTTTATCTAAGAATTTTTTTTATAAGTGATAATAAAAGAATATTTAGCATTATTTAATAAATTACTTATAAATATAACTGCTAGTCGTTGCTGGGCACGTTTATGATGGGACTAAATAAAATGGATCATTGAACGCCCATTTAGGTAGAGTGCACGCCATTTTAGCTAATCGTAAAATTCATGTTTTTAATATTCTCAAATTTTATTCACTTCTACCCATCCATGCCTATAGGGCTGAG
>CANYLF012400183.1:0-11201 GCA_948193215.1 Bocquillonia castaneifolia
CATGATGAAGGGCATGATATAGAGTCTCCCATGTTCACTAAAAATAGGATCATTCGGAGCATAATCATCCAAAGTTCGAGTAGCACTGCTTAAGATTTCTAGCATAAAACAGCCATCGAGGGGACTGATTGAGCTGATTAACTTTAGTTCTATAATATATCTGTATCAATCTTCTGATTAAAGGATCCGATATTAATTAGTTAATGAATCTTTCAATTTTTTTTTTAAAAAAGGAAAGTATAAAAAACGTTCATGTGAATTTATCATTTTTCATGTAAGGGCTTTTGATTTGTTTTATGATAAAAAAATATTACACTTTAATACCTTATTAATTAAAATTACTATTTTTTCTAATGTACAATAAATATAATATAAAATTTTAATTATAGAATTTTTTAATTGATTTATCATATTAAAAAATTAAATTCAGTTAAAAAAATATATTTACTTTATTCTTAATAAAAATAAAAAAACATGTTAACTCAATTTATAATAAACATAAAATAATTAAATGGATGCTATACTTGAAAGACAATTTTGTGACTCAATGTAAATATTTTCCTTCTTTAAAAAAAAAGTGTTCATTTCTTTACAAGCAAGCAAGGAAATCGATTGTTTTGAGTTGATTTGAGGTGCTAGATCCCAAAAGAGAGTAACAGACAAGTGGCCAAGAGAATCGGCAACATGTCACACGCTAATTCCTTACTTGCATATGATGAAAGCAGGGTGCAGTAGCCCAGCTCAATAATTATTCATTACGATTCATATGTCAAGTGTAAGAATATATTTCTAGTGGATAATATATGAAAGATATGTATATTTTATGCGTTAAAGTATATTAAATATTTTAAAATAGATTTTTTATTATTATAAATCATATTATACATTATCAATTTTATTTTAAAGTGTCACCAATTTTATTAAAAATTTCAATTAATGTAAAAAATTTTACTAGTTTAAAAAATAGCACATTTTTATTAAAAATATACAGTTATCATAAATTAAATATGAGATTTTATAAATCAATATTTATTAATATTATGGTGTAAATTATAAATTTTTATTGACTATAAATCAATTTATAATGTGATAAATTATTAATATATTTGAAAAGTGAAATAATTTTAAAATTTATAATTTTAGAATATAAAAGATATAAATAGACCCTTAAATTTTTCTCAAAGAATATTTACACCTCTAAAATTTAACTCGGTACAACTCAGCCCTTAATCTTATAAAAGTCGGTACAAATCAGCCCTTCTGACTAACTCTGTTAATCTTTTCGTCATCCAAGGGATTGATTTATACCGATTTTAATAAGTTTAAAGAGTGAGTTCTACTGAATCAAAGTTTAGAGGCTTAAATATTCTTTAATAAAAACGTTAAGGATCTATTTATACATATTGCCTATCAAAAACATCTTTTCAAATATTACTCATATAGGTAAACGACTAATACCATTGAATTAGTTTACAATCCTTTTTATGACATCTAACAAAAAAGATTGCAAAGTTTGAAAATTAATTAAATTAATAAAAATAATGATTATATATTAAAAGAAAGAATATATTTATTCTTTTACATTTAAAAGTTCTATAGAATTTGAAAATATATTATAACATAATCATGTATTGATGAATTTAATTCAAACTAAAAAATTATTTTTATTTGAAATATATAATTTTCAAAATAGTAATAAGAAGAGATAGATGATATAAAATTCAAAGTTTAAAAAGTTGCGTTTCAAAAAATAAAAAAAAAGATAGAAAACTTATTTTGTATAAATTAAAATTATTAAAAAAAGGACACGTGTCATTGTTTTACAGTTCTAGATGTCAATTTCTAGATGAAATACTCTTTTCGTTTCAAATTATATATATATATATATTAAAATAAAAAATTTTACTTTAAGAGCACTTTTGGAAAACTCATTTCCAAACTCACTAAAAAAACACTATCATATCATTATTTTACAAATTACAACAACTCAATAAGAATAGGGGTAATGCTGTTCAAAAAAAAAAACCCTAGCCACCTCTCTCTTTCTCTCAAGAACTCTTTTTTTTTGTTATTTTTGTCTGGGGCTATCATCTGCCAGTTTTTCACCAATGATAAGCCCCTTCTAAATTTTTATTTTCTTTACTTTATCATAATAAATTGGATGTTTCCATCCAATAGATCTATTAATTTAGTTTGTTTTTCTCTCTTTATGAGAGTTTCGTGTTTCTTCTCTTATGTGCGAGTTTTGTCTTCTCATTTTTTGTGGGAGTTTGATCTAATTTTTCGATTGAAGATTTCATTATTATACTATACCACGAGATATGGATCTCCATGAAGATGCTAAAAATGGAGTCATGTGCGAAGATCCGAGCCTATTTTGTCAGTATCAGTATAGATGATGAATGTTCTATTGATTTATTATAGATCTGTTTTATTTTGCTTAGAGCTACTTTTAAAATATCTTGTTGTTTTTATTTTTTTATCAGCGAACATGGTTGCTAATTTAGGCGGCTTGTTCTGTGTCTGACCGAGTGGAAAGCTCTATAGCATTTGATATGGTGCTGATGTATGATCCCATGATTTAATGATTAATATCAGTTTTCTCTTTGATAAAAAAAAAATAAGAATAGGGGTAATATTCACTCACGGTCCCCTAATTTCCTTCTCCCTCCCACCACTGTCCCTCAACTTTTTTTTAACCAGAAAATCCCCAAACTATGAGTTTATAACATAAAAGTCCTCATCCTACTGATCACCTCCTTCTAAAAAAATTCATTTTAATAAATTTTGATATGAAACTTTACATATGGGTAAAGAAAAATGCAATCTAATTTATAAAAAAATAATAAAAAACTTTTGACCATTAAATTATTTTTTTCTATTTTTTAATTGAATAAAATTGAAAAATTCATAAAAATAAATAATATATCCAAATGGTCTCAATTTTAGTGAAAGGACATAATAAAATATGCTTGATTTATTGGAATATAAGATGATAAAATTTGGTTAACGGTGGTAGATATACACTAACGGTAAAGACTTTTGTGTTATAAATTCTTAGTTGGAGGATTTTTTGGTTACAAAAAAAAAGTTGAGGGATGATAGTGGGAAAGAGAATAAAGTTGGAGGATCATGAATGAAAATTACCCTAGGAATAACCATTCTTTATAGGGAAATGGTGCAAATACAACCTTAATGTTTAGTCAAAAGAGCGCATATGCCCTTAAAGTGTTTTTTTTTTTTTGCTCAAATATAACCTTAATGTTTATCTCAAAGTCCAAATATGACCCTTAACTCTTCAAAATTCTAAATTTTAATCTTAAGTCATTTATTTTAGTCCCTGAACTTTTAATACATGTTCAATTAAGTTGACTTTACATATTTTATTGATATTTTATCACTAAAAATAATGTAAAATAATTTTTTCATACTCTAAAGAGTTAATATAAATAAAAGTAATATAAAAATTTTTATTTTTTTTATTTTTGAACACTATTTTTTTTCATATTCCTAAAAATCAATCATTATATTTATATTAATCAAAACCAATTTAACATTTATACAATTATATTATATTTTATTAATTTTTAAATAATATATTTAAATATTTTTCTATATTTCAAGACTTGAAAATTTTTTATATATAATTGATTTTATCTTTTGACAGGGCTATAATAGTATTTCTTTTTTGTATATAAAAGTTTTATGTAATTTTTTTAATGAATTTATACCCCTTTTGATTTGTCCATATTGATAAATGTACCAATTGAAAATTAACAAAATAAAATCAAAATATTATATTAATTTATTAATATGAATATAAAGAGAGGTGTTTGAAAAAAAGATAAAGTGTTAGTGAATAATATAATAAAATATTTATATTACTTTTATTTATATTAACTCTTTATAATATAAATAAAATTATTTTATGTTATTTTTTATTGATAAAATATTATAAAATATTTTTAATTTTTAAATTTGACTTAATTGAACATATCTTAAAACTTCAGGGACTAAAAAGATATGACTTAAAATTAAAATTGAAGATTTTGAAAAATTAGACTCATATTTGAACCTTAGGATAGACATTAAGGTCATATATTTAAGTCAAAAAATACTTTAAGGTCATATGTGCTCTTTTGTCTAAACATTAGGGGTGTATTTGCATCTTTTCCTTTCTTTATATATCGTAAAGGATAGCTATTCCATAGAATTAGAAAATTACAATATTATATAATGAATTAAATAAAAAAAATATCAAATATTTGAATTAAAAAAAATCTTATGTAATAAATTTTATATTCGATAACCATTTTATTTTGTTTATCAAATTTCTATACATTCCATGAAAAGACGGTTACTCAATTGTAAAAGGTAAAATGTCCAAAAAAGCGCTCTGACTTTTTGTAGAGAGCACATAAATCCTTACACTTTTTTTTATCAACTAAATCCTCAACATTTTCTATCGTAGTACATAAAGGCCCTTTTGTTAACACCGTTATTTACCTAGTTTAAAACCCGTTAAGTACATGTTATGTTTTTCAATGGGACTTATAAATTAGCAAATATCCATTGCATTAAAAAAATAACAAGAAAATCAATGATCATCATCTCCATCAATAAGAACACAATGCAGCAACAGTTTAAGAATCGGTTCCAAGTTCGGATTTTTCTCAAATCCATCTACCTCGGATTACAGTCAAAATTGTCATCTTCATTAACAACCGATTTTAGTGAAGAAAAGGCACCGGAAGAGGTAGCTGTAGAAGAAGTTCTTGAGTTTAATTTAAAATCATAAGAACCATGATATTTTTTTTATGGTTCCAAATCAAGAAAACCCAAATCAAACAAATTGTTCAATTTAAGCCAGTTCTAACAAAGACCTAGTTAATTATCCAAAAAACCTATGAATATTATTTATTTATAGTAATGAATTTGTTGATAGATCCAATTGGATCTAGATGGGTTAATAAAAGAAATCCAGAAATGTAACACCAAATAATTGTATAAACATATAATACTATATAAATATAAAAAGAGAATTTTTGAAAAACAAACAAAAAGTAAGTTAAATTTTTCCTATTAGATTTAAATATGATTCAAAACATTATTAAGTTAAGATTAGGATGTAAAACAAAGGAGTTTAAAGTCAGAAATTTGAGTTTAAAAATTTCAACACAGCGATCAACACTACCTCAACACAAATTTTAGGCAAACATTAGGTAACCCTAAAAACACATTTCAAACATCATTTAGACATACAAAATGAATAGTATTCAATCCAAATATGCACAAAACATTCCAACTTTCAACTTATATAATCAACAACAAGGTTCCAACATATTAATTACAACCTAGTTTTAAACATATACTTATATATATACAATCCAAGCTTACACATCAACATATAAACATTTTGGTACCCAAATGCCCCAATGCTTGTATTAACTTCTCCAGCCCACCTGAAATGCCATTTGATGCAAAATTTGGGCAATGCACTGCTAAGCTATTGACTATCACGCTTACCTGGAAAAAATTGCCAAGGGGTGAGCTGGCGACTCAATAAGTATTTAATCAATTAAACCAAGAATACATTAAGCCAAAATTACCAAAACATACAATTATCACATACATCATACAATGAATATATAATCAAAATCAATTCCAACCATCAATCACATTCAAAACTCAACCAAGGCAATTCTTAACCAATTCAACATCTTAAATAACCAATTTTAACTCACATTAATTCTCATCAAATTAGGATCGGATGACTCAATCTCACATTTTCTCACATTTCCATTCATTTCCTCACATAATTTTACATTTAGGTGGCCACCGACGAAACTATCCGCCGGGCTCAGTTTCGCCATCTCACACATACGGGTAGCTATCCGCCCGTATCAGCTTTTCTGGTCACACGCATATCATATCTCATGAGTCATCCTTTCCCCATTCACAATTACAATCACAACCAATCATCATCTCAACATATCACAATTTTCATCATAACTATCATCATAATTCGTAACAATTCTCATTACAACTCTCATCACAAATAATTCACAACTTTATCAATTTAACCAATAAATCATTTAAAACACAATCTCACAATTCAATCATCATCTCATCCAATTCACCATTACATAATTTAACCAATCAACTTAATCAACAATTCAATCAGCATTTCAACCAATACACAATTACATAATTCATCCAAGAACATAGCAATCAAGCAAACTTAGCAATTTCCATTTAATATACACAAGTTTAATCAATTAAATATTTACAAAACATGTAGAACACCAAATTAGGCCTATTGACCTCCCTTCTCAAACTCCTTGCTTTTGGAACTCCCCTAAACACAATAATACAACCAACAAATCATTCAAATAAACAATTCAATAATAATTTAATATCCAAACATACAATTACTACACAATAATCCCTTCCAAATACGTTAATTACATATTTATGCAATTCTAATCAAAAACCCTCAAATTTCTCTAAAACCCTAACATAATATAATTATCATAATTAAACCATTACTTACTTCAATTATCTTCAAAACCTCAATTAATCTATTTGTTATTTAAAATCTCCCATCTTTTCTTGTCTTTTCTAATCAAAAGCTTCAAGAGCCATTAATGGAGGTTTTTGTGTAGAGAAAGGAAAATAAGAAGAAGATTGAGAAGAAGAAGATGGTGGTGTTGAGTGTAGAGATTCTCCACTCACATATTATTATTATTATTATTATTATTATTATTATTATTATCATTATTATTATTATTATTATTATTATCATCATTATCATTATCATTATTATTATTATTAATTGCCACCTTTCAATCTCCCTTCATGCCACTTGTCCATTTTTTTTATTTATTTATAAGACACTTGTCCTCCACCCATCACCCTTTTTCACTTGCCACATGTCACCAAACTTTCTTCTCCTATACAACCCTCAAATAAAATACTACTACCCAATTAATCATTAATTCTTATTTCTATTACAATTAGCTCCTCCAACTTTTCTTACAATCTAGTCCCTCAACTAATCCCAACTTTCATAAACGCTTCTACACATAATATTATTCTACCACTTGATATCATGCAATGCATTACACATTATTATGATGCTAATGACATACTTAATGATATGATTGATAATATATAAATACATAACTAATTATTATTTAATTATGGGGCCGTTACAAGAAAAGCCAAAACAACAAGGTGATAATTTTTTTATACACACAACATAAAACACAAATAAAAAAAGGAAGGATAAAAGAGAGACCATGGTAATTAAAAATTTAAATCATTAAAATATCACTGCTAACGGCTATGGTTTCTCTACCAATGAAAGTAATGATGTTATTATAAGTACAATAAAAGAAATTGAAACAATCAAACATATTTAAAAGGGGCAATACCTTAAACTTATTCAAGTAGTTAGTACCTGTAACATCACTCCAATTTCAAACTGTTTAACATGCGAATTAAACAAGAATAGTTCAACGCGCACTTACCTTTTAATGATTCCACAAGAAGTTGATTATGCCAAGTCCAAATGCACTTTACAATGAAAATGCACTATAGTTTCATAACCCAATTTACTTTAGATTCTTATTGTTTTACAAAGTATTCTTCTCTCCTTTTTGTTTTAGATTCCTTTTTGTTTTAGATTTCTTTTTGTAAAAATTGATATTTAACTTCCCTTTTTGAAGTTGTACATATATGTAACTATCTAAATAGTTATAACTCTTCCCAAGAGTTACTTACACACACACACACACACCATATATTATATTTAAACTTTATAATATATTTATTTATATAACATATCATAAATATTAGTTGGTTCGGGTCAACCCGTCTCGGGCGATCCGACTTAATTTCCAACATCTCCCACTCGTACATGACAAGTATGACCTTCATTGCGAATAACTCTGCAACAAGAAACAACAACAATTTCATACTAGTAAATGGGTCGTGCGACCTAGTGAGTAAACCTACACTTTGGGAGGTTATACTATGCATCTGTTAGGAATAACATAGCTACTCATCCCTTAATTAAAACAACTAATTGTTAGATAAACATTCTCGCAATACCCTAGATTTATCCTTTTGAGTTACTTTAACATCTCTAATCCCTCAAAAAGAGCATGTTTTTCTAGATATGTTTTTCACGCTAAGCTGCTTTTCTAGATATGTTCCATAGATCGAATCATCCATGACCATTGGCAAACACGCTAAGCTAGCAAACGCTAAGCATAGATCATAAATAACAGTAAAAAGTATGAGGGTATCCATTTGAGGAAATCCTCATGGTCTCACATAATGGAGAAGCAGGGATTCATTCTCTTACTACCATAATGGTCGATATAAGTACTCATGGTATAAATCATGTGCTACAGTATTTATTTTATGATGTCTAATGAAATATTATAAATATTTTAGTTCAGTCATCATCTGAGACTAACCCGAGTTCTCGAAATTCTTTACTCATATAGCAGGCTATTCACTTAGAACTCATATCTGACTATCACAGGTCATTTGGATGGGGAATCCAAAATGATTGTCTTTCATGTTCACAACCTCATCTCATCTTTTTTGAGGTGACACGCCTAACATTTTGTCATCTTTACATGTTATCATAACATTGGAGTCGACTGCTTATGTAAGAGAGCCAATCTCAAAACCCGTGTGACATCTTATTATTGAACTTTTAAGTTTATAAACTATGTGATATGCATTTTTATTTATACACGTGACATGAATTTAAAACAAACAATAACAATAACAAATACTTGTATTAAATAAAATTACACAAGTTCAACAATACTTTATTACACTTAGAACTAACTTATATTCTACGCAATCCAAGAGCATTAACATGACCAAGAAATACATCTCTTAGAATGGGCTTTATTAATGGATCAGCCACCATATGATGCATAGAAATATATTGCACAGATATCTCACGCTTAGTTATGATATCTCTAATGTAGTTATATCTAATATCAATGTGTTTAGTTCTACTATGGAATTTTGGATCTTTTGTAAAAGCAATAACTGCCTGATTATCACAATAAACCCTGACAGCATTATTACTACTTTGATTTCCTAAAGTTATAAAGAATCTTCTTAACCAAACAGCTTCTTGTATAGCTGCTGAACATGCTACAAATTCAGCTTTCATAGTCGAAAGAGCTATACAAGTTTGTTTCTTGCTACACCATGAAATAGCCCCTTTGTTAAGCAAGAAAGCAAAACCTGAAGTGGACTTGCGTTGATCAAGATCTCCTCCCCAATCGGCGTTAGAATATCCTACTAGACATAAACTTGATCCTTGATAACTCAAACGATAGTCCATAGTCCCTTTTAGATATCTCAATATCCTTTTCACAACATTCCAGTGTTCTCTTCTAGGATTTGAATGATACCAACTAACTAGGCCCACAACAAAACAAATATTTGGGTGAGTACATAACATTGCAGACATAAGACTACCAACAACACTAGAATATGGTACATTGGACATTTCTTTTTCTTCTTCTAAATTTCTAGGGCACATATTTTGACTTAAAACCTCGCTTTTAGACACAGGAGTATCCACAAGCTTGCAACTACTCATATGAAATCGTTCAAGAACCTTTTTAATATAATGTTCTTGAGATAAAGTTAAAAGCTTCTTAGAATGATCTCTTTCGATTTTAACTCCTAAAATGTCGTCTGCTTCACCATGTCTTTCATATGAAAATTTGTAGATAACCATCTTTTAAGGGCAAATACAAACTCTTTGTCATTTCCAACTATTAGAATATCATTAACATAAAGAGAAAAAATTACAAACTTATCATTTGATCTTTTAACATAAACACAATGATCTTCTTCAATCATTTTAAAATCATAAGTCAAAATGGCTTTATGAAAACGAAGATACCATTATCTGGATGATTATTTAAGGCCATAAATTGATCTATGGAGCTTGCATATTTTATGTTCTTGACCTTTAATAATAAAACCTACATGTTATTCCATGTAAATTTCCTCTTCTAGCTCTCCATTAAGAAAAGTTGCCTTAACATCCATTTGGTGCAATTCTAAATCTAAATGTGCTATAATAGCTAGAATTAGGTGAATAGTGGTAAACTTAACAATTGATGAAAAAGTTTCCTCATAGTCTAAACCCTTTTGTTGGGTATAACCTTTCACCACAAGACGTGCTTTATATCTATCAATAGAACCATCAGCCTTTCATTTTATTTTGAGAATCCATTTATTTCTGATTGCTTTACGACCTGGCAGTAAGTCAACCAAGCTCCAAACTTGATTAACTTTCATAGATTCTATTTCGTCATCCAATGCAACTTGTCATTTTTCTTTAGCAGGACATTCAAGTGTTACTTTAACTATTTTAGTTTCTTCATTATCTTCTGGAGCAACAATGAAAGCCTCTGATTTAATCAGAAAACGTCTTTTAGGAATCTTAGAACGTTTGCCTCTTCCTAATTGAGAACTTTCATTTTCATTTATATTTCTTTCATTAATCAAAATTACATTGACATCCTTATTTCTCCCACTCAATTGAGATGGGGAAAGAAATTCTTGGTTACTTCCACTATTAGGCTCCACTTAATTGGATTAGCCTCTTGATCATTTTGTAATTCAAGAAGATGAGAACTTCTATCAACAGTATCTTTAGTAGGAAAATAATCTTCAATAGAGGTGACATCTAGGGACTCAATCTCAGTTACTCATCCATCAGAATCCTCACCAATAAAAATAAAACCTTTAGAGTGGTGAGAATATCCTATAAATATACATTTCTTACCTCTAGGTCCAAGATTACCAAATTTATAAGAAGTGTCATGAACATATGCAGAACATCCCCAAGGATGTAACTCATTCAAATTTGGTTTCCTTTATGTCCATAACTCATAAGGTGTAGAGGAAACTGATTTAGATAGTACACAGTTAAGTATATAGGTTGCAGTTAATAAAGCATCACCCCAAAATTGGATGGGAAGATTAGCTTGCGCCATCATAGACCTAACCATTTCAGGCAATGTTCAATTCCATCTTTTAGTAGCACCATTTTGTTACAGAATTCTAGGCATTGTTAATTGCCTTATAATGCCTTTTTCTTCACACAATTTCTTAAATTGGTCAGATAGATACTCTCTACCACGATC
>CANYLF012400345.1:0-12704 GCA_948193215.1 Bocquillonia castaneifolia
TGACTAAACAAATGACATTGATCTCCATCAATTCATTTGAGCACGGCCATGCATTTCTCAGTCTCAATCGTCGAGGGGCCCAGAGATATCTCTCTTATAATAAGAGGGACAAATTCCATCTTAATCACTCATATCTCACTACACAATTCTTATTATGTTCAAGCATAACCTTTATAATCATCCAATTAAATACAACGTTTGATTATGTCAAAACATAATATTCCTCATGTTGAGAACTATAACGATGTCAGGTCTAAGGATTTAATGACATAACTACTAGAGATTAACGTATGACTTTGATCCATGTATTAATCTCAAGGCGGGTCTATCCAATATTTATTTTCCATAACTACATATAAATTTGATTTGTATCTCATGCACATATTCATCCCATGAATATCAATCAAATTTTGTACTAATCTTAATTCATTGTTATTCCCATAACAATAACCAATTAGGGACATTTAGAATAATTAATAATATTATTCAAGGATATTATTTTATAATAAACATGCAAATCATAATAATAATAAATTCTCATAAATAATCAAAATACCATGTCCACACAATAGGCCTAGGGCACTATTACTAACATACACACACACACACACACACACACACACACACACACACATATATATAGAAAATATTTATATTAAGTTTATTTTTATTAATAAATAAATATAAATCTGAAACAAAAAAATAAGACTATATATTATGATTTTATTATTTTTATTTTTTAAATATTAAAATATTTGAATCTATGAACCAAACCGTACCGTTTTGGACTGATATGAAAGTATCGAATCACTAAACCGAACCATACCAAATATTCTATACAAAATGGGACGGGAATTTTATAATTTGGTACGGTTTCGGGGATCTGATTTTTCAAATCTCCAACTTTAGGTTCAGGCCTGGAGATTTCCTAATCCCCGATTCTCCCAAACCGTGCTCACCCCTAATTACGACAAGTTACTATGGCTGGGAGAGTGTTGAATTTTTCAACTTCCTGACTCGTCATGCTTCTTTTAATGAGATAATTGCTGAAGAATGGTTAAAAGAAGACATTGGATACACTGCTTTCTCCATTATATAGAAGCTCAACAGAGTCAAAGCTAGAATTAAAGCACCTTCATCTTTCTACGACTGATGAGTGGATGCAAGTGGAAGAAAATGTATGGTTATAATAAAAAAAATTTAAAGGTTTGTCTATATTTTAAAAAAATGGAAAAGGTTTAGATTTTTTTAGTGATTAGGCCTAAATTAATTTACAATAGCATGTAATTAAATGCTTGGATTTACTTATAAGTTTTTTTTTGCTACATAAAATGAATTTTCAATAAATTTTATTAAGATTTGATCATAACATCGTCTAAAGGGCCATTTGGCTCTGCGATTTTAAAAACACAGTTTTTAATTTTTTATTTTTCAGTTTTAAAAAATTGCTGATGGGAAAGCCAGGTATGTATGTGCTTTTCTGAAAAACACTTTTCCAAAAAAAAACAGTTTTGAAAGAATTAAAAAAATCAAACAATTAATTTAGAAAAATTAAAAAGGTGCTTTTTCGCCTCCAAACAGTAATCCCAAATAGGCCCTAAAAGTCCAAAAATTTTAATGATTTTAAGTGCTTTTCAATTTAAAATTTGGTATAAATTTGTGCAAAGAGCGCCTGGGAGCCTGCCCGTCGGCTGGTGTCCAATAGCAATGACAACAGATTCACTAGATGCATTTTTAGTATTATATAAAAATGGTTATGGAGTCGCCACCCAAATTGCATCGGGATCATCTAGTGTTTAACAAACAAGTAGATTCCTTAGGAATCCCCATTCGTTATCACTCCAGATGATTTCTTGGTTTGGAATGAGTCATCCATACTTGGGACAATTTCCCATTTAATTAAGTAATGAGGTCATTATTTCCTACCAGAGGCAAACAATATAAAGTGATAAATCACCTAAAAAATAGGATGCAATGAATGAGCATGTCTAATATTATTTCTAATCAAATTTAATCCTGCATTAGGTCCATTGTAGTTAACCCTGATCGATTGAGTGCTGATTGCTGTATTTAGTAGGTTACTACTTATTTTAATAATAATTAGTTAAGTGTATTATTTTCTTATTTATTTACATGCATAACATCCACAATCAGTTTCTAATATTTTTTTTCATTATTTACAAGTTAATATTTGTACATTAATTTATTTATCATTTACCTACAACATTAGAATGGCAGTAATATACATACACCCTGAAAGATATGAAAGGTGAAATGCGTTTCCACCGTCTTTTAATTACTAGTTACCGGGTTTATTCATTAAACATCTAGTTAATTATTTACAATTAAGTCTAGATGATTTACATAAAAATAATAAGAGAATCTTACCGATCGACTAATTCATCCCGAAGAGGTATCAGTCGACCTCGAAGCTTTAAATCAGGCGGTCCGTGTTATTATTTACTCCCCTTTATTCTTGTCAATGTGATGGTCTGGCCAGACCTTTGGGATGGAGGTGTGGCCGAATGTTTGATTTGGGTTAAGCCCAAGCTTTGAAAATAATCGAAGCAGGTGGGACATCCGGTAAAGTTTTGATCATCCAGCCGGATAAGTGGAGGTTCGGCCGAATGATCCTTACTACTGTGTGATGGTCTGGTCAGACCTGTAATTCAGTGTTGGAGATTATTTTGGCTGAGTGTGTACCTATTTATTACATACCTTTCGAATATAGTACACAAAAAATGCAAATATGGCCCCCTAAAACATAAGAGAACCCTAAGTCCTAGGTATAATGAACTGTTACAAATCAAATATGTTTAAGGATTCAACGAGATGGTTGAATCCAATTTTGCTCAGTTGAGCTCTAGAGCTACATCTTGTTTATTTCTAACTCATCGCCTTTCTCTCAGGAGTCCATGCATATAAGAAATAATAAGAAGAGCTTAGTTATATATGAACATGCAAAGTTACAGTATCTTAAAACATCAGAATATCAATGGAATGATACAACCAAAACCTTGTTTTTATGATGTATGGATGAGAGAATGATCCTTATAATCATTATATTCTTAGTTTGTTACCGTTTTATTGATCCGTTGGAGAACCGGAGACGTTGAAGCTCCCTTCCCTGCTCTCTTTTTTTCCCCCTACTGAAGGATTTGTTTGCTTAATGTCAAAGTAGTATGTATGCAAGCGATAAAAGGTACCTCCCCCTTTGCAAGGTGTTGATGCAAGGTTTTTATAGAGCAGAGCAGTAGGAGCACGTAACCTTACTACTATATTGTGAAATCATCACTCCGTAGAGAATAATCATGATTACCCCTACAAGTCCAGGGCAAAGGTCCGGCCAAATGATTGGTAAAGGTCCGGCCAGACCTTCACTTGATGGGCCTTGGGCCATTCTTTCTTCAGACCTTGAGGCCCAGCATGGGCAACTTGACGTTTTGGTCGGATATTTGGTGGTTCGGTCGTACCTTTGGTGTTTAGGGCACTACCTTCATCATTTAATTGCATAATCAAGGTTTTTAGCTTAGTCCTAAGGACCTAGTATCCCAAAATTCAGTGTCCACAGTTTGCCCCCACTTTACCGGAGCTTAAAAGTTATCGAATGAATAAGTGATCGGTAAAGCAAACACACTTGAGGATACTTTAAGAAGCACATTGCCCTAGTGATTTGACAACCTCTACTAAGGTGTTGGGAGGTAGCCCGTCTCCTTGATAAGCCTAAGACATGCGGTATGCCTAGACCAAGTTTCGAAACACGTTCATTCCAATTTTATTGGGACTGACTCGAAAAGTCTAGGACTCGCCAGGCCAATCTAGACTAAGAACCTAAGACACTGGCGTCTTAGGAGTCAACGGGTCAGACCCAAAAAAGTCTAGGACATGCTAAGTCTATCCAAACTAAGAACCTAAGACATTGGCATCTCAGGAGACGTTGGGACAAGCCTGGGAAAGTCTAGGACCCTCTAGGTCTGTCTAGACTAAGAACCTAAGACATCGGCATCTTAGGAGATGTCGGGTCAGACCCGAAAAAGTATAGGACATGCTTATAGGTCTGCTAGACAAAGAAATCTAGATCATTGGCAATCTAGATAGACATCGGGATTTACCCAGGAAGTCTAAGACACTCTCGATGAACTAGACACAGAAATCTAGATCACTGGCAATCTAGGTGGATGTTGTGAATTACTCAAAAAATCTAGGATACTCTTGATTGACTGGACACAGAAATCTAGATCACTGGCAATCTGGATGGATGTCGGGATTTACCCAGAAAGTCTAGGACTCTTGTGGTTCCGCTAGACAAGGGAATTTAGATCATTGGCAATCTAGATGAATGTCGGGATTCGCCCGAAAAATCTAGGATACTCTCGATTGACTAGACACGGGAATCTAGATCATTGGCAACCTAGATGAACATCATGATTTACCCAAAAAATCTAGGACGCTCGTGGTTCTGTTAGACAAGGAAATTTAGATCATTAGCAATCTAGATGGATGCCAGGATTTGCTCAAAAAGTCTAGGATGCTCGTGGTTCCTCTAAACAAGGAAATCTAGATCATTGGCAATCTAGATGGACATCAAAATTTACCCAAAAAGTCTGGGACGCTCATGGTTCTGCTAGACAAAGAAATTTAGATCATTGGCAATCTAGATGGACGTTGGGATTTACCCGAAAAGTCTAGGATGTTCATGGTTCTACTAGACAAGGAAATCTAGATCGTTAGCAATGTAGATAGACGTCAGGATTTGCACGAAAAGTCTAGGACGCTCGTGGTTCCATTGGACAAGGAAATCTAGATCATTAGCAATCTAGATGGACATCAGGATTTACCCGAAAAGTATAGGATAATGCCATCCTATGGAGTTAGTAAGTTTTACCTGGAGCTTGTTGAGGGTAGTTTGTTGTAGTCTAGAAATCTCTAAGCATGAGGGGTGGCTTGCTGTTGCCTAAAATCTATGATTGGTGGAGGTCTACTCTTACCTGGGATACTAACAAGTGGGAGGCGGCTTGCTGTCACCTGGACACCAACCAGTGGCAGGTGGCTTGCTATCGCCAGGGATATTGGAATTGAAGGTGGCTTGTTGTCACCTACTACAGTCAGATATAAATTGTGGCTCGCTGTCACCTGAGATTTTGTACTGGAGGCAGCTTGCTGCTACCGAAGCTTTTAAAATCTACGGGTGGCTTGTTGTTGCCTAAAGTTGTAAGTTCAAAGGTGGTCTAATGTCATCCAATATTCTAATGTCGATGTCGGCTCTCTATCACCTATGGTTCTAGATTTAGAGAGATGGCTTATTGTCGTAGGAAGTTTTTAAGGTGCTGACTGTGACTTACGTCTTTCAGGTTGATTCTGGGCTTAAGATTCTACTAGTGGCTTATCATCTTCTGAATAGGTTCTAGGGTTATCAAGGATGGCCCGCTGCTAGCTGTGATTGTTGAAGATGGCTCACTATCGCCTGTGGTTCTGGATTTTGAGAGATGGCTTGCTATCATAGGAAGTTTCTGAGGTGTTGACGGTGACTTGCATCTTTCGAGTTTATTCTGGGCTTAAGATTTCACTAGTTGCTTGTCATCTTTTGAATAGGTTTTGGGGTTATCGAGGATGGCCCGCTGCTAGCTGTGACTGTTGAAGATGGCTTGTTGATGCCTGCGGTTTTGGATTTAGAGAGATGGCTTACAGTCGTAGGAAGTTTCTAAGGTGCTGACGGTGATTTACGTCTTCTGGGTTGATTTTGGGTTTGTTGAAAGTAGCATATTGTCGATTATGTCTCTAGATTCATTGAAGGTGACTTGTTGTTACTTAGAATCACTGGACATGGCTCGCTATGATCTAGGATTTTGGGGGTTAAAGGTGATTCGCTATCACTTGTGGTTTTCTGATGGTGACCTATTGCCATCATGGAGGTGATTCCTCGTTGCCTAAAATTCTGATATTTTAAAGGTGGCTTGGTATCGCCTGAAGTTAGCTGGGATTGAAGGTGGCTAGCCATCGCTGTGCTTATTGGGGATGAAGTCATCTTACTATTGCCTGGAGTTTTAAAGATTTTAAAAGGTAGTTGTCTATTGCCTGGAATTATGTAGTCAAGGGCGGCTTGCCGTTGCTAGTACTTTCAAATAAATGGTGACTGGCTATCATCTAGATTTGGTAGGGAAGACTCGCTGCCGGTTGCATATCTACATAAGGGGTGCTTTGCTATCACCTAGGATTCACTAAGGTGGCTCGCTACCGGTTATGTGTCTGGGACAATTCAAGGTGGCTCACTGTCGATTGTACCTCTGGATAGATGGTGATTTGCTATCACCTGGAGTCATTGAGGGTGGCTAACTACTGATTACGCATCTGAACGTGGGGTGATTTGCCATCACCTGGGCCTACTGGAGGTGGCTCAGTGTCGGTTGTATTTCTGAGATTGATGGAGGTGAGGGCGGTTCGTTGTTGCCCGAAGTTAACTGAGATTGAAGGTGACTTACTGTCACCCATGTTCTTATTGTTGAAGGTAGTTTACTATCGCTAGAAATTTTGTAGTTCAAGGCGGCCAGTTGTTGCCTGAGATTCTAGGATTTAAGGGTGGCTCGTTGCCCCTGAACTAGTCAAATGATGAGGAATACCTACTATCTTCTTGAAGGTAGTTGGATCGATTGAAGGTGATCTGTTGCCCTCAGATTCTGGTTCTATGATGTTGGATTGTTATCTTTCAGATTAATTCTGATTTTGATGGTGACTTGCCGCCCCTAAGATTTTCTCTTGACCTTCGCCCTAGTTGTGAGAAGATTATGATTTCTCTGCATTATCAGTCTGGCCGATTATCTTCTTTTCAAAGCCAATTGCTCATTAAGTGAGTCATTGTTGGTGTTGCTCATCTGATGTTGTCATAAGTTGATAATCAGGAGGCCCTATCTTGCCCCTGAGTTCTGATGGCTTGACCCTGCTCCGTCTAGGGATATGTTGACCTGCATGTGGGTGGATATGAGATTCGTCCTACCCCCAAATTTCCCCTTGCTCAATTTTTTTGACTCATTCTAGAAGTCCATGTCAACTTGTCACCAATTAATCCCACATTTGTGTCTGCTTGCACACTAGATTTCTATATTAGGTTGCCTTCCCCTTTCGTCATGGGTATCCAGGTGGTATGATTCAATTGTTGTCGATGCTTTTGATGTTGTGCTTATTGTAGTAAGTTCTTTGCTTTAGCCTCGTCTGGCTCTTGATTCTTTCATTCTTACTTAGCCTCGTGCTATTTGACCTATTTCAAAATGTAATATGTATGCATGTCATTCATGGTAAGTGATTCTAAATAATTTCAGCCACTCGTTGTTGGCTTTCCTGTCTAGTTTGAATTTATGATGCAATGTGATATAGGCATGCAGTGTAAATGTCTATTCTAGAGTGATTATTAAGCATGCATTAAGGAAAGATTATTAGCCAAGCTGTGTTCACGTCTAGGCTGCTCTTGATTGGCAAAGGTGATTGCTCCTGTTTGGTGATGGTGGCACCTAAGTCTGAGCTAGATGGTGGTTTGGAGTGCCTAGGTTAGTCCAAATAGAAAACTTTAGTTATTTGGGTCCTGAACTGGATGAGATGTCCCTTTTGTGTCGTCTGATCTGGCCATTTAAAGTTATTGGATGGAATGGGATGTCCCTTGCCCCCTGTATAGTGGAATTTGTCAATGGGTGTCTTATTTTTTGGGTTTCAGTTTCTGGTTCAGGTTTTTTGTTTAAGTTTGGCTTTCGAGTTCCTTTTACTTTCCATGGCTTTCATTTTTGCGTGGGCTAACCACTAATAGGTTTTTAACTCATCAAACTTGTATTTTCTTTCAGCCTTATCTTTTTGCCTAAGGTGCCTCTTTGTGAGGCTTTCACCCTAGCAGGCCTTGCCTTAATTTTTGCATGAGCCACCCACAGAGGGTTTTCAACTCATCAGGCTTTATTAGTCTTTAGCCTTATCGTTTTGCCTATGGTGCCTCTTATGAGGTTCTCACCCTAGCGGGCATTGCCTTAACTTTTGCATGAGCCGCCCATGGAGTTTCAACTCATCCGGCTTTATTTGTTTTTGGCCTTATCTTTTTGCCTTGGGAACCTCTTTGTGAGTTTTTTACCCTAGCAGGCCTTACCTTAACTTTTGCATAAGCCATACACAAGGGTTTTCAACTTATCAGGCTTTATTAGTCTTTAGACTTATCTTTTTACCTAGGGTGCCTCTTTGTGAGGTTTTCACCCTAGCGAGCCTTGCCTTAACTTTTGCATGAGTCACCCACGGAGGGGTTTTCAACTCATTAGGCTTTGTTTGTTTTTGGCCTTATCTTTTTGCCTAGGGTGCCTCTTTGTGAAGTTTTCACCCTAGCAAGCCTTGACTTAACTTTTGCATGAGCCACCCACAGATGGGTTTTCAACTAATTGGGCTTTATTTGTTTTTCTTAGTCTTAACTATGCTTGTGTGTGAGGTTTCCTTTATTAGTTCTGGCTTTCATCATTAATCTACGGAATGTGGAGGTTGAGTTGGAGTAGACGTGAGGCGTGTCACTACCTTGTCGGCAAAGAGATAGGCTATCTTGTTGTTGATGGCATCAGAATGGGCTTCTTCTTTTATAGGAGGCATGAAGTGCTCCTTTGAAAGTTCTAACTCTACATTGTACCTGTTATGTTGATCGTTTGGCTTATCCTGTCACCTGTTTAGTATCTCATTAAAAATGCAAATGATATGGTGCAATCAAGAGTATCTAACAGCAAATTATTCCTAGTTCATTTAACAATGCTATGGATAAGCGTAGTTTGCATGATGGGCCCAAAGTTGTCGTGGCTGTGGGTCGTACCTTTCAGATTTCATGTTTAAGCTTCAATCTAGGCTCTCATTCTCAACTTGTTTTTATTTTCCTTGCTCTTTTGCACAAGCTTGATCAGTTATGGCTTTTTGTGCTAGAGGCTATTGTTGGCACTTTTGCGCGAAGTGTTGCTATCAGTGCTTTGGTGCATTTCGAAGATGTTCGTTAGGCTTCTTTTGTGGCCTATCACTAAGAACATAGCATTTGGATTAATGAGATTCTTCATTTGTTGATTACCTAGTTCCTAGTATCGTGGTTCAGAGTTTATTCTTATGTCCCCGTTGTTCACATATTTGCTTGAGTAGCCTTTAGTTGCTTCCGTTTTGTGTTTTGGTCATGCTTCACAGTCACTTAGGTATGCTTTATTTTTGAACCTCTCTACTTCCTCATTTTTCATTTTCATTTTCATTTTTTTCTTTTTATCTTTTTTCTTTCTCTTTCTTTTTTTTTCTCCTTTTTAGTGTTTTTTTTGAGTTACAAAGAGGTTTTGACATTTTTGTTTCAGCTTTGTGAGGCAGCACACCTGGAAGTGTTTTGGGAGGCCTTTGGATATTTTGAGGTGATTTCCAAGACCGGTGATCCTCTGATGGTGCTCTGCTTGTCTTGCGCCTATGATGCCGTTTACTTATCAAAGCCACTTTTTGGATCGAGCATGGCGTTTACGTATTTTTCTTCTTCTTTCAATGATGGTAGCGGTAGGCCCAACAAATGTTTCAAAGCCTTATAGAAATGCTCACTGAACTATCATGATATGAGTGAATGCCAAATATGTCATGAGTGCAAATACATTTAAAAAAGGAAGTACTATTCAAATAAAAGGAAAACTATATTTTCCATTTATTTATTCACAGGCACATTACAGAGTAAACTTTAAACAACATCATTCTACAAGATGAAGGTTCAATTAAGTCCCAAGTATCCTGGATCAGGAATCTTTCCTTCTTCAATGAGGTCTTGGACACAATTGTGAAGCATAACACATTCATCAGTATGGTGCCCATCTACCATGTGAAATGTGCAGAAGGTCCCCGGGGTGTACTTGCGGGAGTTTTGGTTTACCAGCTTGGTTGTTGGCTGCGGTCATAATAGATCTAACCATTGGAGATACTCAAAGACCACTGAAAGAGAAAATGGCAGTTTGGAGAAGCGCCTGGCTGCAAAAGTGCTGGTTACATTGGTTTTGTCATCTCTTGAGCTATCAAAATGAACCAGTACTATCTTCCCTGCGTCTATGAAGCTTCTGATAATGCTTTTCAGTCTAAAACAATCATCTATTGGGTGCCCTTCAACCTAATGGAATTCACAGTAAGTTCCAGTCACAAGGTGAGGGTTGTTAAGAGTCAGGTCATGTCTGGTAGGCTCAGAGGTGATAAATCCTTGCGCGGCCAAACTCTTGTAAATCACAAATATAGGCTGCTCGTAGTCAAAATATCCATAAGGGAGTGGGGTGAGCTCTGCCATGGGTTTCTCGGTGTCAGCAAAATGAGGGACACTTTCCCTCGTAACTAGGTAGTTAAAGATGTGGTTACCAATAGATTGAAGGAACTGTTGATACTCTACTAAAGGTTGGAAGTGGTGGTAAGTGTTGGAATTGGTAGAAGGTTATAGGGTCGTGTTTAGCTACATGAAAGTCAAGGGAGTGATTAGTGGATTTGCTAGGTTCTAAGTGGTATATAGTAGGACTTAGCAGGGTGAAGGAAAAGGTTTGGAGTTGCAAGTCCCCATAGCTTGGGGTTACTTGGAGTGTAGGCAAGATTGTCACTATGGGCAGGCCAGGGGACATGTTGGATTCGTAGTTTTATGTTGACCTTGGACCATTCTGTCATCAAGTTGTACTTTCTTCTGGAACTATATGTGATTCCATCTGAGTGTCTGACTGGGTGGCCTTACATGGAGAGCGACCTCCTTGAATTTCTCGTATCAATGCACGCACTTCATTTCTGAGCAAGTGTCAAATTAGTGGTGTGTCAAATAGGTTAGACATTTCTTATAAGTTACAAGGTTAGGACTTAAACAAAATGTGCATGCTCATGATGTTCAGTGATTTGTGCAGAAAGGTACAATTCTATTATGGACAAGTAGCTCTCAGAGTCTGAATCTCTTTGTGATTTAGGCATCTGGTGAAAAGTCATTTTTGTCATTGAGCATGGGGATCAGGAGATTCTTTATAAGATGACCTTCTTTTTTATGTGTTTGTAAGTTCATGACATCCCAAGCAAGTAGACTCATGACAAACCTCAACATGACATATATATACATTAGCAACATTGTTTCCATTACAGGCCATGCTTTATAAGGAAATTGATGATCTATCATATTCATCTGAACTACCTCTCCAGGTTTGGCCACCTAATGTTCCGTCCTCCTTCCTTTCTCCTTCTTCTTTCGCTCCCCTTCTATGTGTCTTAATATGCTAGGTAATTCCTCCCCATGTCGTTTTGCCACATAGTCAAAAAAGCAAATTACCCTCCTCCTGAATCAGAGGTGCGGCTTCTGAGATTCTCCAATCACCTTGTGTATTTACAGGTTGTGCAGTGGTACAAGTAGGATCAAATATATGGTGCAAAGCCTCTCCACCCCATTCAGTTGTGTACCCCACGGCCCCGTCTCCTAAGCTGATAAGTTTTTTATCCAGTACCAGGTCTGATATTTCCTCGATGAATCTTTGGCAGTTCCCCAAATAATGTCCTATTGACTAGTGATACTGGCAGTATTCTATAGTGAGCTAATCAAGAGTGCCATAAATGGACTGGTTAATCGACATCAAGTACCCTTGACTTACCAGGTTGGTGAAGATTGTGTCCATAGTGTATAAAACAATGCACGGTAGTCCTCTTAGTCTAAACAGAGGTACTTGAGCCCATAGGAAGAGACCAGGAAGCATTACCCTGAGCCTTTCGTGTTTTTCTGCTTCTATGAAAACTATGTAGCCCCCTTCAGTGATGGCGATGGTCTGGTTAAAGCAGAGTTCATTCACAGCCCTTTTGAAACTACCACACTTATCAATGTAATGCCTAGAATCTTTGTGATAGGGACAATAAGTATATAGTCTGTAGACTGGATTTCCTTTAATTGGTGGTCAGGGCTTCCTGGTTAATAATCCACATTCGTTTAGTCTCTCGAAGACTTCTGTCGGCCTCTACTTTTTACCCCGAATGTAGTCATAGCCATTATATTCACCAATGGGCACGACAATTTCACAGGTCTCTAAATGTGCATTAAGGACATATTTTTCCACTCCTACCCGTACCAAGGTCTCATCATCAATCAAATGTTTTATTGCCTTCTTTAAAGTTTTGGTCTCATTAGATGTCCCCAGGCTTCGTGGTACTCATAGTAAGTTCTTTCTTTGTAACCAGACGTCCTGACAAATGGCCCCAGACGTGCTGGTTTAGGATACAAAATGCCCCACCCCCTTAACATACCAAAGGTTATTTTGTTCGGTTACTCAATATATATCACTTGTGGGTGCCCCTGATTTAGATCTAGTATGGCTATTCAGGAACTAGAGCCAGAACTTTCCACCTTATAATGAGGGTTGCTGGAGCTACTTGCTATTTTTACCTACAAAAAAAGAGGTTAGCAAGGGCATGAATGGGTGTTATATGCATGCATACATGTATGCATGGCAAAGAAAACAAGAAAATTCGTTAGTTGTACAAGTAATAATTACTGCCAAAATGCAGTCCTTCCAACCTTATTTCTCCCACACACGTAGTCTTTTAGTCAAAAATAAATTTCCTAGGTAGGCTGGGGTACTTTATTTCATCAACAGGGGATGATAGTACCATCATATATAAACGTTCTCTTCAACTATCCTAGTAAACAATAGCATCTATGATAATTGAGTCTGTATTCTTATGCCTAAATTCTGCCT
>CANYLF012402567.1:0-11701 GCA_948193215.1 Bocquillonia castaneifolia
TTTTTTTAATTATATATGATTAGAGATTACTATTATTATGTAATTATTATTTTATATATTAATGACTAATGATATTATATATAAGCATAGAATTTATAATTAATATGTATATATAATCACGTAATTACTAATTAAATATGTAACTACTATTACAGATTATTTTTTAATTAATATAATTGGTAATAATTATATTATTTTTAATTATGATAAAAGTTATACAATAAATAAAAATTGATTAGATATGTATACTTAATTTTAAATAAGTAAGTTATAATGTGATATTAATCTTACATACAATAATAATAATAATTATTATTATAATTGTGATTATAAATATTATTTTTTTCATTAAGTATAATTTTATTTTTATATAATAAATATATTTTGGTTAAACATATAACAGATATATATATATCCGTTTCTAATCCGGTTTTTTCTAGTAGTGTAAGTTGCCTAATCTGTTCAGAATCCAATTCAATCGGTCACCTTCTAGTTGAATCAGGAGTTCTAGTTTCTTACCATTAAACTAGTCACCGATTCTAAGTAGAACCGGTCCGATTAACCAATCATGTCTATATTAAGGACCATGAGTTTATGTGTGAGAATAATTTACAAAATATGATTATGAATAATTTATAAAATATGATTATTTTATAAAAATTGAATTACGTTTTACAAATATAGAATACCCACTATAATATAATAGATATAATTAAATAAGATAATAAAATTAAACATGTAGGTATCATAATTTTTTTTCTTTGAATTAGGAAAAGAGATTGAAATCTATGATTGTCAGATGAATAGATAGCGTACTTTTTTTTTTTTGATACTGAATAGTTAGCATACTTAAACATGTGGCATTGGTCAAGTTTACGGATGATTTATAGAACATAAGATTGCACGTATCTTTCATATGCAGGATGTGTGTATTTCCACTTTCTAATTATATATTGTTAACAGAAGAAAATGGGTATTAATTAACCGGTACTCTATCTATAAGTCGATCTTCCTTTCTTTTGTATGAAAGTTTGGCAGGGTTCCTCCTTATTTTATTTTAGGATTTTTATAGAACTTGTGGGGCAGTGGCAAGTATTCATTTTAATGTACTACTTTCTTATAGCAATAATGATGGGGGAATGAATGGACATCCGATGGGCCATTGGGCTACTTGTTATTTTATTTTTATTTTTTAAATTTGTTTAAATTTATTTTCAAAAAATTATTTTAAATTAATATAATATGATATTTTCTGAAGTATATAAACTCGACCAAGAAAATTAAGAAATTTCAAATAATTAATTAATATGAATATAAATATTATATATTTTGCATCGCATTCAACCAAATTTAAGTTTTAGCATTGGATTATCTGAACTCAAATTGATTCTTCTCTGCCACCACTTTGTTTAGTCGCAAATGATCTAATAATCTTATTAATTTTGTGTGTGTATATTATTAATAATTACATAATAATTAATAAATATATTTTTTAATTATATATAACTAGTTATTTAATTGGATAATTAGATAATTATTAATTATGTATAATTAGTAATTAATAACTATAATTAATAAGTAATTAAATAATAATTAATAAATATATATTTATTAATAATGTTTAATTAGTAATTAATAACTATATTTAATTATTAATAATTGCATAATAATTAATAAATATATTTTTTAGTCATATATAATTAGTTATTTAATTAGATAATTATACAATTAATTATAGTTATAATAATTAATAAATATATTTTTTAATTATATGTAATTTTAGAAAATTAGAAAGGGAATTAAAAATTCATTTCTAATTTTCTGAAATTAGAAACGGACTTAGAAACAGACATAAATCCGTTTCTAATTTAAGAATATTAGAAACGGAATTAGAAAAAGAAATAAAATCATTTTCTAATTAGAAACGGAATTAAAAACAGAAATAAAATCCCTTTCTAATTTCTGAATATTTTAGTCCCTATTGAAACGGATTTGTAATCCGTTTCTAATTAGAAACGGACCAATCCGTTTCTAAATTAATAAAATCCGTTTCTAATTTTTTGGCGTCAAATTCGCGCCAAAATTAGAAACGAAATTAGAAATGGATTTCAAATCCTTTTCTAAATTAATAAAATCCGTTTCTAATTTTTGGTGCCAAATTCGCACCAAAATTAGAAACGGATTTATGTTTGTTTCTAATTTAGAAACGGATTTAGAAACAGACATAAATCTATTTCTAATTTCAGAAAATTGCGGATTGCTATAATCCGTTTCTAAAATCCGTTTCTAAAATATGTTTCTAATTCGGTAAATTCTAGTACTGTCAAAACCGATCTATACTTATATAAAATAAAAAAAACAACATATTTTATTAAATCAATCGGATCGGTTAAACTATGAACTGGTGACCTAGTCGGTTCAATTTTTAAACACCGAATAAACCACAATTAAAGTGACCAAAAAAAGAGAGAAAAAATTAATACTAAAATACATGTTGAACAGATTAGTATCATCTCATCTTTGGACTAAACATAACAGGTAATGTTTGTACAATTAATTTCAAAAATAAATGGTCAAGATTTTACATTTAAAATAAATCACTCATTTTATAAAATATACTTATGATTTTTGGATAAAATCTCAATTAAAACATTGTTTTTATTTAAATGTAACCTATTATATTTAATGACAATATTAGAGAATCTTTAACCCACCTTGAGCAAGTTGCCTAGAGAAAGCTAAGTGCATTTTGAGAAATTTTATTTAGTTATTTACAAACCAACTAATTTGGAAAGTATGTTACAACAATATCGTTACCACAAGAACATGTGGTCACACCACCTGCATTAGTTCGCCAACATAGATAATCTCATAAGCAATAGAACAAAGAAAGTAGAAGCCAAATATATATATATATATATACACACACACACACGGATGGTGCATTCAGTTATAACCGAAACAAATAGAAATGTATAGGAGTTAAACCGAACTATATCGGTTCGGTGAGTTTAGCAGTTTGGTTCAGTTTTTTAATTTATATTTCTAGTTTTCAGTTCGATTCGATTTTTTAAAGAAAAATTTAAAATCAAAACGAACTGAAATCGACCGATTTATTCGATTTTTCAATCGAGTTCGGTTCTTGCACAACCAAACTTATAGATAGCAGTTAATTGGTCTGATGTTGTGCTCTTTGTTATCTTTGGTCTTAGATTCCACTTCTAGCAGCAATAATAATGTCAAATGTTACTTTCTTCCACCACCAAACGAAAGAGATTTTGGAGCAGTTTTTGCAGCAATATACACGCACATAATCCGGTCTGTTCGGTTATGATTGATTTGTACAAAATTAAAATCATAACCAAACCATATTACATTTGATTAATTAAATTCGATTAAATTCGATTTGATTCTATTGATTATTTTGGTTATAACCAAAATTGTACTCACCCAAGGGTCGCAATTAGGTGGTCAACAATCATTCTAGTAAGGGATAATTTGATTTAAACTCGGTAATTGGAATTGAAATGAGAATGAGAGTATAATGAAATGGAAAAGAGAATGAAAATTTTGATAAATTGTTTGGTTAACTAGAGAATGAGGAAGAGAATGAAAATCTTTTAACAATATTTTTTTAGTTATTTATTAAATCAAAATATTATAATTATTTATTATTATTATATATGTTTTATTTGTGAAATATGTATAATATATATAAATTTAATGAATTAAAAATGGTTTTACTTGATTCATATGGGAATGAATGTCCACTCCTTAAAAGATGTGGGATTTCCATTGATGAGACATTCCATTCTCATCCCCTCGATTTAGATTAACCAAACATCCAAGATGAGAAGCTTACCGAGTGTGGATGAGAAGTTAATCTCTTCGTAGAAGAGTGTTACATAGTGCATTTGCTTTCAGTTGTTAGTTTTTATATAGAGCAAACGGTCTTGGTCGATTGTTAACGAAATGGACATAAAATAGAAGACATATTAACTTGGGCTGATAAAAAATGGGCACCAAGACCCAAAACCAATCTGCAATATGTTTCCAGCTACTTTTGGTGGCCCAAAAAGACGAGCATAACTGAAGCTATTTTGTGGCTTTTAAGAGTTGCCCATCGTTTGATTCTCGGAAAATTATAGAATGAAACTGTTATTCATGAAATGACAATTCAATAAAATATAATTATATTTATAGTTAAAGTATTATCAAAACTTAACCAGACGTTTCAAATTGATTTTTTTTTATTTATTTATATCAATTGAGTACCACATTTTTTTAGACTTTGAGATCATTTTAATTTTTGTTCTAATTTACTGACATAACAAGTGGAATAAGAATGAATATACCATGCATATATATTTGTCACATCAGCAAACCATAACATCATATGTTTTATATCAAAATAGTAACTAAACTATAACTATTTCATCATTTTGGTATCTTATATTATTTTTAATTTACTAAAATTTAGTAAATTTGTTATCAAATTACTGAAACCTTGTTAAATTTTCTTTATTAAAATGACAAAAAAAGACCACACCTCCTAAATGAAGAATAGGAAAATCATAGGATATTTTTTTACTTCCCCTAAAATGATAATGATAATAGATTATTTAGAAGTATTTCCCTAGTTACTAGCTCGGTAGAGATAATAAATACACATAAAGTGACTTGTAAACAAAATGCACTTTTGAAGAAGTTACATAGAAAAGTCTCGTGCATTTTGAGAAATTATATATAATTTCTAGCCATATAAATAAAATTTACAGAGGATAGTAACGGACCCATCGATGAAACATTTCGAAGCATTCCTCGCGTTTGTACTCTTCTGGTGAGTGACCTGCTCCCTGTACATGTAAAAAAAAAAATCTTATTTTTTTAACTGCTAATGACAGGGTGGTATATCCCGTTAAAACTGAATCAATTTTTTTAGTTCGCAAAATCAAATCGAATCAATTAGTATTAGCACTAAAACCTAATCAAATTGAACTGGTCCATTTTAAATTTGATTTTCGGTTCGTTTTTATGCCTATATTAGGTTGGTTTTACAGTTCAATTCTATTTCATTCTTTAATATCTTAAATTGAATTAAAATGTTTTTAAAATTAAGAACTTAACTAAATTGAAACCAACCAACTCAATTATTTTCTTGTGCATCCCTAACTAGGGAAATGCTCTAGTCTTACCGGACTAGTCATCCCTAAACCTATGGTAAATTGGTAATAATCCATCGGTTAAATTAAGCATGCAATATTATTAAAGTCAATCCCAAAGATTCTGGAATATGGTGTCTCATCGGCAAATATTGCTGGAAGAAAATTTAACAAATTAATTGAAGTCATATTTTTTTAAAAAAGAAAAAACTTACCTTGATAGTTGCATATGTTAAACGGTATCCAGTGCTTGTATATCTCCTTGTGTATCTGATTATTTGACAAGTTACATAACAATGTCAAAGAAGTAGTTTCAAGAAAATTAAAGAAAAAGTGATACATAAAATCAACAAGAGAATCAGAAATTTTCAAAATGATTCTGCATCCGGTTCTTTTTTTTGACAAGGATTCTGCATCCGGTTCTATCCTGTATAAAATCTAAAATAAAAATACTAGAAGAAAAATTATGTAACGTACCCTGCTACTTGACCATTAGTATACCATGGTCGCCAATCAGTGTCAATTGTCAAATTCAGAGATTTTATCCATAGTTCAACACCATTATGAGGTATTACCATATCATGATCACCACTAAACAAGAAGTTGACAAAAAAAAAAAAAAAAAAAGAAGAAGAATTTTCAGTATTTAAATTTTGAATCAGGAACATGGTAATTAACGATATTAACAAATAATTTGATCAATCGATCGATTCATTAGAAGATTTCGAAAACGTTAGAGAAATGATCACCTGAAAACCAGAACTTGCAAGCCTGTGTTGGTGAGATTCTGATGAAAAGGAATAACCGAGTTCATATCCACTGTGTAGGTTAAGTTAATGTTGCACCTATGAAATTCTTGTATCGTTCCCTATTTACATAAAGGAAACATACATCTCAATTAATTATTCGTTGAAATTCAATATATATCAAATTAATTGGTGTTTAATTAATTAAAAAGCTAAATGTTTGTTAATATAATTATTCAATTGCCTTTCGGACGTGAATAGCTTCATGAACGCTTTCATAATTTGTCCATATATCTGAAAGAAGATACTGAAAGTTCTGCAAGAAAAATAGAACAAAATTGTCATATAAATATACACACACACACATACATGCATGCATTATTTTATATGGGCTAAATTAAACTTTGCAATACAAGAGAAGAGAGAAATATATATACATGGCAATAAAATTCTCCCAAATTAGGCAAAGGTTTGATGAAGTTATTTCTTCCCATGAATCTTAATGATCTTCGAACAGCTTTTTCCTTATCTTTTGGTGATAATAAAGCACAATTTGGCTCCAAAAAATTTTGGATACTAAGTAATTTGGTGCACTGGAAAATTAAATTGAGCAATTAGAGCTAATTAGTAAGTATGCATTAGAATAATTAAAGACTTCTACAGAAAAAATAATGGAATAGAATTATGTAAATTTGATAATATATATATATATATATAGTTCAAACCTCAGTTATAGCATCAATAGCTTCTATACATTCTGTATTTGTTGCATCAACATTATCATATGTCCCATTGCAACTAGATTTAGCTGACTGAAAAATAATTAATTGTACATTTAGTTCATTAAACTCAATAAAAAAAAGAGTTCAAAGAAATACATATGAGCTCGGTTCTTGCAATTGAATCGTTACGATTACGAGTTGGATGTTTAATTGTCCGGACGATAATGGTAGTATCTTTGTACCATTAAATATTGAAAATAGTGAACTATGGTGATTACCTCATACATATGATCTGATACAAGAGCTAGCCGGTATGCAAATTCTATTCTTGCATTAAATTCCAAAATAGAATCGGTATGAGGGCAACCAATTGCGAATCCCTGAGATTGATTCAAAGAAGAACATGGTATCAAGAAACTGAAAAACAGAGGCTAAAAAAATTATATAAATAATTAGTTGGTTTGTACTTTGAGATTAACAAATGGCTCAAGTCCTGCTGTATTGCCTGTAAGTTCAATAACATATAAAAGCTTTAACTAGTTAGAATGGGAAAAACAAAAAAAAAAAAGAAAAAAAAAGAAAGTAAGCTTTATTTGGTTGAATTCCAATTAAAGAATCCATTTAATTTGCAAAAGAGTCCTTGTGCTTCGTACTAACTTAAAAATTTAGAATTTAAGTTTAGAATTGAAGGATATTTTTTTCATAATGAAAATTATATTCTCTGTACTTTAAAGTTTATTTGCAAATTTCATCAAATTTGTTGAGATTTGATTTAGCTATAACCAATTCCATAGAATTATAAAAATATAATTCTAAATAAATTTTAATTTAAACTAAACATGTAAATATATAAATAAATTCCATAAATTTTATAAAATTCATTTATAAAAAACACTATGTAATTAAAACTTTATTTAAGAACTTGCAAAATAAATTAATTACCATTAATTATATTCATAGAAACCATAGGAACAAAAATTCCTGCATATGAGTCACTTCCAAGATAGACTGGATTTGTTTTGAAGTTTGGATTATCGATCAGCCACTGCATTTATTATATATATATATAGTTCAAAAAAATAACAAAATAAATACAAAAGAAGATGAAACAAAATCAAACTAACAAAATTTTTTATTTCTTGGTTCATCATGAAAATATCACTAACTAATCAACTCACATTTCTTAGAAAATCATAAATTTGTAATGCGGTTAATGTGTCTGTTGCATTCCAAGCTTCGGCTGTTGTTGCATAGGTAAAACCAGTACCAACAGGTGCATCCAAAAATAGAATGTTGGCAGTCTAGTAAACCATATACAACTAGTTAATTATATATAATATACAATTAGCAGAATTAAAATAAAGCTTAAGCATACTTTATTTTATGAAAATCTTTTGTACCTTGGACCAAGTATTTGATTCGTATAGCAAAGTTGGAAGGCCACCATTGTAGTTGTTCAAATCAAATCTCAATGGCCCTAATTTAGAGAAGAGACAAATTAATAATTAAGGAAAATTGTCAACAATTAAGAAAAATAAAAAATTATACTATAAAGAAGATGGATTATAATTTTAACTTTGCTTTGCTTGGCAGGACTATGTTTCCATTATTGTTATAATTTAGTGCACTCTCTTTCAGTAATAGCTTCCACTTGCTGGTTGCTTATGCTAATAGCTGATAGCTTATAACTCGTAGGCAAAAATTCCCAACAAAATATCAAGTTCCGTCGGCAATTTACAAGGGAGAAATTTGATATAATTGTCCTTTTTTTGGTAAATTATAGTTTGAATTGATCAAAATTAGAAAATCTAGTTTAATTGGATATTGTGCTCCATACAGGGTGCAAATTGAAATTTAAACTGGCATTTTGAATAACTAATGAGCCCCATTCAATGCAGAAAAACAAAAGAATGTAGCTTGGGAAAGACTAATTAATTAAATTAATATATTGCAGAAAAAGAAAAAACAACATTTGGCTACCTAAAAGTCCATTCAATCGTCAAGTGCATCTTGAACCTAATAATTAACATGCATGTCACATATAATCAAATAATCTACAAAAAGTTAAAAAGAAAAGTGATTCTATTTCCCTATGGCTGTGCTAACTAATTATATCGAAGTAAATTTCATCCTTTTATGACTCATTTGAGTTGAGGAAGGAAAGGTAAGTAGAGCAAAAATTACATAGAATCATTTGGCATGTTTGGTGGTCCAATGAAATGGGAACAAAACATAATTTATATTTTTTGGTTTGGTATTTTACTGATTCTCTTTAAATTCTGACATCATAATATCAAACATAAGATGGAATATTCCAAGTTTTAGTGAAAGAAACACTTGTTTATTTGTATCATTATTAAAACATTAACTAGATTTTATTAAATTAATTATCCAAAGAAATATAAAATAAAATATTTCGGATCGATTTAAAAATTCTAAATGGATTTGTTTTTTATATACAAACATTACAGAAGAAGCCAAATAAATCCATGCATTATATTTATATATTTCTACCATGTTAATTATTAGAATAATTAATTATATATATATATATATATAAACTAACTTCGAATATAAGTAAAGTAATTAGATACCAATTTGGTAAAGGAATCCATTCAAGCCAGAGCAACCAGGACCTCCATTAACGTAGAGTAAAAGAGGATCAACAGCAGGGTTATTCTCTGAGTGAACAAAGTAGTGAAAGAACTCAACATCTCCCACAGTAGTATATCTGCACATAAATAAATAAATATATACATATATATGATGGAAAAAAATAAATAGAAATAAACTTTTTATTACAAGCACTGCATATATATAATTATCTGTAAGACATGTCACTCGGCTGGTAATTAACTGAGTAGTTAATAATTATCTCGTAATAATGCAATGTAATATAATAAATAACAAAATTTAAATATTTATATATATATGCATACCCTGTCTCGAGAGTGAAAGGTAAATCACCAGAGAAGCCTGGAAGAGAAGTTACAGTTTTTCCAGAGAAAGCAGTTCGAGAAAGAAGAAGCAGAATCAGAACTACCTGCATGAACCAATTGCTATAAATATTGAAAACCATTGTGAACTTTTTTTCTTTTTGAGGCGCACCAAATCGAAGTGTCTGAAAAGCAGAAATATATATAATAAGCTTCCACTGAATCTTCAAAGTTTAATTATATTTATACGAGGTTCAATATTTATGTTGTTTAGGAAACGATATAACGCAATGCACTTGCAAACAAAGTGGTCGAAAAAATGTAATACAACTTAAAAAAAAAAAAACTTGAAATTTAAAAGCTTAAGGAATTTTATGGAAGAGGGGAGGGGGAATAATATTTGCTTTGCATTTATTGCTATTTAATTTAATACTTGTTCTGACCTGTCCACGGTTTGAACCGAACTAAAACCAGAGCCGTACCGATGGTTTTGATTCCTTACTGAATCGATGATTTCGGTTCCTCTTTCTAGAAAAACCAGAATCAAATTTTAAGGGTTGGTTCCGGTTTGATTCCGGTTTCGAAGTGTAATATAATTTAAAACTAAAAAATTACGAAATGTACGATTATGAATCAGAACCGAACTGAACCATAGATCCGGTTCCTATTTTATAGGAACTGAAACTAGAACCTTAATTAGAATACGGTTCTGATTCTGAATTTCAAGAACCAACAGTTCTATTCTGATTCGGTTTCAGTTCATTCCGTACCAACAATAATAGATTGGATTTTTCTCCAAAAAAAGGAATTAAATTACCGAACTTTCTTATAAAAGTATAAGGTTAAAATAAAAAATAGAAAAAAAAACAAATTAAAATTGACTTGCAGGTCTACCAATAATCTTTTTTCCCCCATAAGATTGAGAGTCTAATTAATATAGGTGGTGGATGCCTTCCTCCATTAGACGATAGGTTTTGGATTCAACATCTCCCAACCACATCAAGAGAATTTATTCTTATTAGGTCTTGAGTAAGTAGTGGCAATGCCAAAAAAATTTATTCAGTGGAGTTAAATAATAATACTTTTATCTTAATAAATTTAGTTAACTTTTTAAGAAACCTAAAAGTTGGTTTATTTTTATATTTTCACTAATTAAATATTACTCATTTTATATCATGTATTTCATTCGTACCATTTTAAAAAGTAGAATTATATTTTATACACACATGAAAAAACATATTTTTATACTAATTCATAGCTGATTAATTGTGTTTTTTAAATTGTAATGATATTTTATTTGTTTATGTAAAGGTTTGAAAAAGAAGTTTAAGTTAAAAATTTGCTAGAAGTAGAAATAAGACTTCTACTTTTTAGTATAAATACAAAATAAAAACTAGATAAATAAAAAAAATAAAAGAATCAGATAAACAAAATATGAATTTAACAAAAATTTAGATTAAATTTATCTTATGACTATTTAAATTTTTAAAATATCACGAATATAAATGAGAGCGTATATTTTAGTGTTTGAAGATCTTAAATAATTCTAACTATATTTAATGTAATTTTTGTCAATATATAAAAAAGGATTTTGTAAAAATGATCGAGGTTAAAATTAAAAATTAAATTTATAAAAATAATTGCAATTAAAATTAAAAATTGAGATTTTTTTTCATATTCGATAAGGGTGGTTTTTGAACTCGAGACCTTCGCCCTCTATCCACATGGGTAGTACTAATCTGCCCAAAGTAGATTGGTAAAAATTGAGATTGTTAAATAATATAAAATGATATAGACATATATAAGTAATATGTGTGGTAAAATAATTAGATAAATTTTATAATGCAACATATATATATAATTTAAAAACTTAATTATTGTAATAAATAATACAATACATATAGAGTTCAAATTTTTAAGTATTTTAAATTTTAGGTGCTGATGTGTTGAAATATATAATGCAATATGTTTTAAAATTTGTCTAATTTTTTTTCACATATATTACTTATATATGCCAATTATTTTATAGGATATTAATAATTTAATGATATCTTAATTTTCAATTTTAATTTCAATCATTTAATAAAATCATATTTTTATGCAAATATACAAAAGTTACATTAAATGTATTTTAG
>CANYLF012402933.1:0-12060 GCA_948193215.1 Bocquillonia castaneifolia
AGTTTATGGTAAGGGTTTGTTAAGGAGATGGAGGTTTAGGTGTAGTTATTAGATTTTATGGCTATTGGGTTGTTTTGATGGGGTTAATGCTTTTCTTTGTTAAAGAGCATTATATATGTGTGTATGTTAGTCAAGAATCAATTATTCATGTTTTGTATGATTGATTTGGTTGATAGGAGGTGAGAATTTGAATAGAGAAGCTGGAAGTTCTTCATAAGCTTTAAACAAACAAAAAGAAGTTTAACTTTGTAAGTAAATAGCTATTAATACTAATTGAATTATTTACTTGTGTGTTTAGATTGATTTGATTAATTCTATAGTAATACTTAATGATTGGATATGTGAAATTGTTATTTTGATTGAAGAATGTGAAATGATTTAATGGCAGTGAAATTATTTATGAATGAATGTGACTTGTGATGATTGTATAAGAAAATGATTATTGGTGATAGTGTTGTGGAGAAAAGGATTGGATTGAGATGAAATTGATTGTGATTTGTGGAATGGATTGTTGAAATTGTATGATTGTTAGATTATTGTTGGATTGATTGTTTATGTTTGGCTTGGTAATGAGCTCAATTGTCTAAGTGTGTGGTTAGGATTTGGTAACCCAAGTGTTAGAATGAGATTGTGAAATGTAATGAAACCCCTAAAAAAGTGAGAAGGGGAAATGAAATGAATGATGTTAAACCCCTAGAAAAGTGAAGAGGGAAAATTGATTAATTTATGAATGGGCAACAAGAGGTTGCACCATTGAGAAAGATTTGAAAATGAAAAAGATGCGAATTGAATGATTTGATAGGGTTACCATTCCTTAAACCATTCATTTAGATGATTTATCTAATTATCAAGGTTGATTGTTATTAGCGATTGTAATTTATGATGTGTGATTTGTGGATTATGATTGAAGATGTGGTGGATGATTAAATGAAATTGATTGGGGCTATATAACCTTTTATATTTATGTTGTTTGGAATTGAAAGTGCTATGTGTGTGGATTAGTATTAGCAGTTACTTAATTATTGAGTT
The DNA here is from genome assembly GCA_948193215.1 of Bocquillonia castaneifolia. Classification (NCBI taxonomy): domain Eukaryota; kingdom Viridiplantae; phylum Streptophyta; class Magnoliopsida; order Malpighiales; family Euphorbiaceae; genus Bocquillonia; species Bocquillonia castaneifolia. Next base: position 1,030 of record CANYLF012402933.1, read on the forward strand.
AACAGCACACCCCTTGGTATTATTTTTCAGGTTGTTGAAAGCTTGTTGATGCTAGAAGTCCACGTGCATTGCAATAGAAATTTCAGGTTGGCCAGTGGATCACGATCATATCTTATGAATTTAGTTTTACATGTTCTGAGCATGTGGACAAGGGTTTTGAGTTGATAGATCATAGTGTATTGAGTTTGATGTTCATAAAATTGTATAAACTTATGTATTTATGTAATTATGTGAATTTTAGTTGTAAATAAAAGTAATGCAAGTTTAGTGGTCTTGGCATGTTATTTTCTACTGGTTTTTGGCCTATTTTCACCCTCAAAAATCCTAGTTTCGGAGTTCCCTAAGTCACGCCCGCAACTGCTCCATCGTCCCCGTGATTTTTAAGACCAGAATGTCGAAATTTTCTACCCTTCTGCTTGTTTTGGTTGCGCCCGTGATTGTGACCATCGCGCCCGCGAAGTTAGGTCCAGAATGTTGTGTTTTTCAATCTGTTTGATCACGCCTGTGATCTTGCTGGTCGCCCATGTGACCGAGTATTTTGTAAAAATTTCCCAAAATTGTTTAATTTCTTGTGGTGTTACATTTTTGGTATCAGAGCTATGGGATTAAGTTCCTAGGGAGCATGCTTTAGTAAAACGGCCATAACTTTTAGCACAGGATGAGTTAGAATGCCCATAATATATCAATCTGAAGCATATTTAGAGATCTATATGATTGACAGGGTTTACTAGTAACAACCAAGCTTTGGGGTCAAAAATAATTGTTTGAAGCCTTAAAATTCAGTTTGAATGTTGAAAGTGTAATGTTGTGATTATGTGTGAATGTGTTATATGTTTGTGTGAATTGTTATGGTGGGAATAGGGGATATTGAGATCATATCGTGCAAGCATATATCATTTGAGCATATAACATTCATGATAGTAAAGTTTGTTAATTATATAGGATGGCTGAGCATGATGCACAATCCACTGGCCCAGAAGAGTTTAATGAGTCTGTGCATAGTCATGGTAATGTACCTGGGTTTGAGGAAAAACCACAGATACCACTAGAAATCCATTAATATTTTAATATTGTGCAAGACATAAGACCACCACCTACAGATGAAGATATTTTTGCAAAGATTAAGAAACACGAAGGTGAGGAGTTTGTAGGTGCTACGGATCCGGGAGTAGCAGAGAAGTGGCTAAGAAAATTTGAAAGTATAACTGAAAGATTTAATTGTACTCCTAAACAAAAACTAAAATTTGCAACTTTCTTGTTTGAAAAAAATGCATTGGACTGGTGGGAAACCGTACTTGGAAGCAGAGATAGACCTTTGACTCTAACTTGGAATGATTTCCTTCATCAATTTACAATCAAATATGCTCTACCAATTTATAAAGATAGGAAAAGGATTGAGTTCCTAGAGCTAAAACAGAATGAGATGTCGGTAGCATATTATGATTTGAAATTTACTAGACTTTCCAAGTATGCACCGGAGAAGGTAGCTACAGAGGAGTTGAAACGAAACAGATTTGAGAGGGATTTTAAGCTGGAAATCCGAGAGAAGTTGGCAGTAAGACCTTTGACCTATAGTGCTTTGATGGAAGCGGCTATAAGGGTTGAAGAAATCATCCAAGAGAGGAATGAAATTGAAAACAAGAAGAAGAAAATAGAGGGTCCTTCTAGCCATTCATCTAAGCCGGGTGGTATGTCTTTTAGAGGTTCTGGATTCTAGAGAGGAAGTTTTAGAGGTAGGGGTATGGTTAGACCCACAGGATCTACTTTTTCATCTAGTAGGAGTGGTTGGCGATCTAGAGGATTGGGATTTGACGCTAGACGTGGGGTTAGTGGGACTCCTAGTCGAGGCTCTATTTTTTCTTGCCCATTGTATGGTCGGTTTCATGCTGGTGAATGTTAGGGACCCATTCCAGTGATTTGTTTTCGATGTAATAAACCAGTTCATTATGCTAATAGCTGCCCAAATGGTCGAGGTGCAGGTAGTAGTCACCCATCAATGAGCCAGAGTGGTGTAGTGGAGAATGTGATGCAAGGCAGTGTGGCGAGAGGTAGAGGAAGAAGTGGTAGAGGAGGTGTTAGTACAAGTTCACCGGTGACACAAGCGAGACTTATTGGTCAACCTCAAGCACGAGTTTATGCTGTAACGAGGCAGGAGGCTTTTTTTCACTGGATGTTGTTATTGGTATACTTTATGTCTATGGTCATGATGCAAATGTTTTGATAGATCCAGGATCCACATGTTCATTCATTTCATTTGAGTTTGCATTGTATATGAATAGTCATATTTCAGCACTGGGTCATGATATTTATGTTTCTATGCCTGCTAGTAGTATTGTAGCTGTGAATACAGTAGTGAAGGATTTTGTGGTGATTATGGGAGATATTTCATTCAATGTTGATTTAGTGATAATTAATTTGAGAGATTTTGATGTGATTTTGGGTATGAATTGGTTGTCTCCGAATCATGCAATTATTGATTGTTAAACCAAAAAAGTCAGTATGGAGATAGAAGGGCAGATGAAAATGGTGATGGTAGGTGAAAGGAAGACAATTTCAAATTATTTGATATCTGCAGTAACAGCTTTTCAATTGATCAGAAGTAGGTGCGAAGCTTACTTAGCTAATGTGATTGACACTACAATGGTGAGTACGAGAGTATCTGAAGTTTAGATAGTGAATGAGTTTACAGATGTATTTCTAAAAGATTTACCAGGTTTGCCACCTCAAAGGGAAGTCAATTTCGAGATTGAAACTATTCCGGGAGTTGCACCTATTTTTATTGCGCCATATCGAATGTCACCAATACAGCTGAAAGAATTGAAGAAGCAATTAGAAGAGTTATTAGACAAGGGATTCATTAGACCAAGCATTTCTCCGTGGGGTACTCCGGTATTATTTGTCAAAAAGAAAGATGGTAGCTTGAGATTGTGTATTGATTACCGAAGGCTGAACCAAATCACTGTGAAAAACAAATATCCATTGCCTAGGATAGATGATTTGCTTGACCAATTTAAAGGGACATCAGTGTTTTTAAAAATTGACTTGAGATCGGGTTATTGGCAACTTAGAGTGGGTGAAGCATCTATTCCAATGACTGCTTTTCGAACTAGATACGGACATTACGAGTTTGTAGTAATGCCATTTGGGTTAACCAATGCACCAGCTGCTTTTATGTCTTTGATGAACAAGACTTTCCAGCCATACCTAGATCAATTTATGAATATTTTCATTGATGATATTTTGATTTACTCAAAGAATCATGAAGAACACAAGCGACATTTGAATTTAGCTTTACAGATTTTGAGGGAAAAGCAACTTTATTCCAAGTTCAACAAATATGAGTTTTGTATGGAAGAAATATCTTTCTTAGGCCATGTTGTAAAAGATTATGATTGTATCATTGATTATCCTCCTAGAAAAGCAAATATAGTTGCAGATGCCCTAAGTAGGAAGACATTTGATAGGTTAGCTGGAATGATTTGTTATAATTTGAACTCTTTGGTTGCTCTTCGAGAGTTGAATATGGAATTTGAATTGTATAATGATGTTTTAGTAGCTACAATGCAAGTGAAGCCTATGATCATTGATGAAATTAGAGATGCTCAGATGAATGATCCTTACTTACAAAAGATGAAGACCAGAGTACAAGAAGGGAAGAATAATCAGTTTGTTTTGAAATAAGATGAAACATTGTTGACCGAAAATAGAATTTATGTACAGAATGATGACAATTTGAAGAATCAACTTTTGAATGAAGTTTATTGTGCACCTTATGCTATGCATCCAGGGGTTACTAAGATGTATCACAATTTGAAGTCTCATTATTGGTGGTCCGGGATGAAGAAGGATATTGCGGAATATGTAGCTAAATGTTTGACTTGTTAGTAAGTAAAGACAGAACATCAAGCACCTGTAGGGAAACTTCATTCTTTGTCAATACTAGAGTGGAAATGGTAGAAGGTTACCATGGATTTTGTGGTAGGTTTCCCACGTACTTTTCGGAAGAATGACGCAATTTAGATTGTTGTGGATAGACTTACGAAGGTAGCTCACTTTTTACCAATCCAACAGGGTTATTCTTTATATCAGTTGGCAGAAATGTATGGGAAAGAGATTGTGCGATTGCATGGAGTACCTAATTTTATCGTATCTGACAGAGATCTTCAATTTACTTCACACTTTTAGAAGAGTTTGCAAATTGCTATGGGTATACAACTTTATTTCAGTATTGTTTTTCATCTTCAAATAGATGGACAATCGGAAAGAATAATTCAGACTTTAGAGATATGATGAGAGCTTGTGTATTGGAGTTTCAGGGTAATTGGGATGAACATATACCGTTGATGGAGTTTGCATATAACAACAGTTTTTATTCTAGCATTAGAATGGCCCCTTACGAAGCATTATATGGAAGGAAATGTTGAAGTCCGGTATGTTGGGATGTGGAAGGTTTAAGGCAACTTGAAGGTCCAGAAATAGTTTAATTAATCGTGGATAAGATTCAGATTGTGAAGAAGTGTATGAAAGCGGCACAAGATAGACAGAAGAGTTATGTGGATAACCATAGAAGAGATATTGAATATGCAGTAGGGGACAAAGTATTTTTGAAGGTATCTCCATGGAAGGGAATTTTGAGGTTTGGAAGAAAACAGAAGTTGAGTCCTAGATATATTGGGCCATATGAGATAGTGGAGAGAGTTGGACCATTAGATTACAAGTTAGCATTGATACCAGAACTGTCGCAGATTCATAATATGTTTCATGTTTCTATGCTTAGGAGATATAGATCGGTTCCTAGTCATTTATTGAATGAACCCGAAGTGGAAATCAATGAAAAGTTAACCTATATCGAGGAACCGATAGAGATTCATGGAAGAGAGGTAATGAAGTTGAGAAGGAAGGAAATTCCAATGGTTAAAGTGAAGTGGAGTCATCACCAAACACCAAGGGAAGCTACATGGGAGGTTAAGGAGCATATGAGAAGCAAATACCCATATTTATTCGAGGATATTGGTAAGTTCAAATTTCAATGACGAAATATCTTAAGTGGGGAGGAATTGTAACATCCTCATAAGTAAATACATGCATTAGTAATTAATTAGCATCATTAGTAAGTAATTAGCATCATTAATATGGTTAATTTTTGTTAATTATGCATCATTAATCATACTCATGTGTAGGAGGGGTATATGTGTTGATAATATTAGTTTGGAGGGGGTTTTTGGAGTAGATTTGTTGTTTAGGGTGAAATTGGGAATTTTCTTTAAGTTGGGTTAATAAGTCAAAGTTACTTTTTAATTAACCAATGAAAATTTTTAAAATCATATTAATAATAGAAAAATGAAATATTAAGGGAGAAGAAGGTTGTCTTAAGATAGTGGAGTTTGTAGAGATTTCTACTATTGAAGAGTGTGTAAAGAGAGCCTAAGAAAAAGAAAAAGAAGAGGGGAAGAGGAAGTTTAAAGATAATTCTTATTATTTCGGTAAGTCTTCTTTAATTAATTATAGTTATTTTCTTTTAATTGGTTTAATTATAAAGTTTATGGTAAGGGTTTGGTAAGGAGATGAAGGTTCAGGTGTAGTTATTAGATTTTATGGTTATTGGGTTGTTTTGATGGGGTTAATGCTTTTCTTTGTTAAAGAGCATTATATATGTGTGTATGTTGGTCAAGAATCAAGTATTCATGTTTTGTATGATTGATTTGGTTGATAGGAGGTGAGAATTTGAATAGAGAAGCTAGAAATTCTTCACAAGCTTTAAACAAAGGAAAAGAAGTTTAACTTTGTAAGTAAATAGCTATTAATACTAATTGAATTATTTACTTGTGTGTTTGGATTGATTTGATTAATTCTATAGTAATACTTAATGATTGGATGTGTGAAATTGTTATTTTGATTGAAGAGTGTGAAATGATTTAATGGCAGTGAAATTATTTATGAATGAATGTGACTTGTGATGATTGTATTAGAAAATGATTAATGGTGATAGTGTTGTAGAGAGAAGGATTGGATTGAGATGAATTTGATTGTGATTTGTTGAATGGATTGTTGAAATTGAATGATTGTTAGATTGTTGTTGGATTGATTGGTTATGTTTGGCTTGGTAATGAGCTCAATTGTCTAAGTGTGTGGTTAGGATTTGGTAACCCAAGTGTTAGAATGAGATTGTAAAATGTGATTAAACCCCTAGAAAAGTGAGAAGAGAAAATGAATTGAATGATATTAAACCCCTAGAAAAGTGAAGATGGGAAATTGATTAATTTATGAATGGTCAACAAGAGGTTGCACCAATGAGAAAGATTTGAAAATGAAAAAGATGTGAATTGAATGATTTGATAGGGTTACCTTTCCTTAAACCATTCATTTAGATGACTTATCTAATTATCAAGGTTGATTGTTATTAGCGATTGTAATTTGTGATGTGTGATTTGTGCATTGTGATTGAAGATGTGGTGGATAATTAAATGAAATTGATTGGGGCTATATAACCTTTTATATTTGTGTTGTTTGGAATTGAAAGTGCTATGTGTGTGGATTAGTATTAGCACTTATTTACTTATTGAGTTGCCAGCTCACCCCTTGGCATTATTTTTCAGGTTGTTGAAGAGCTTGTTGATACTAGAAGTCCACGTGCATTGCAGTAGAAATTTTAGGTTGGCCAATGGATCACGATCATATCTTATGCATTTGTTTTTACATGTTATGAGCATGTGGACAAGGGTTTTGAGTTGATAGTTTAGAGTGTATTGAGTTTGATGTTCATAAAATTGTATAAACTTATGTATTTATGTAATTATGTGAATTTTAGTTACAAATAAAAGTAATGCATGTTTAGTGGTCTTGGCATATTGTTTTCTGCTGGTTTTTGGCCTATTTTCAGCCTTAAAAATCCTAGTTTTGGAGTTCCCTAAGTCGCGCCCGCGACTGCTCCATCGCCCCCGTGATTTTTAAGACCAGAATGTCAAAATTTTCTACCTTTCTGCTTGTTTTGGTTGCGCCCGCGATTGTGACCATCGCGCCCGCGAAGTTGGGTCCAAAATGTTGTGTTTTTCGGTCTGTTTGATCGCGCCCGTGATCTTGCTGGTCGCCCATGCGACTGAGTATTTTGTAAAAATTTCGTAAAATTGTTTAATTTATTACGGTGTTACACAACCTCTTGTGGATAAGATTCAACAGAAGCTTTTTAGCTGGACCTCTAAAAGCCTTTCCTATATAGGTAGAATGCAATTACTTAAGGCTGTGTTGTTATCATTGCACATCTATTAGGCCACCTTTTTAATTCCACCTGCTAGTGTCACTTGAGAAATAGAAAGATTATGTAGATCTTTTCTTTGGAATGGCTGTTCTGATGTTAAAGCCAAAGGTTTAGTTGCATGGAAGGATGTTTGTAATGAGAAGAAAGCTGGTGGATTGGGAATTAGAATTATTTCCCTATGGAATATTGCTGCCATTGCAAAAAATATCAATAGGTTATTGGTGAAGGTTGAATCACTATTGTGTTATATGGATCCATGGCTAAGACTATATTGCATCAGTGTAACGTTACACCGATGAGATATAGTGACACATAAAGTGTCACATCACTTTTACACAAAAGTGATGTGATATTTTCTGTGTCACACTCTCTCATTGGTGTAATGTTACACCGGTGCAATATTGAAGGACCCTAGATCCATACATACAAAATTAAGAAGAAAAGCTTCTAGAAACTTGCTATCCCACAGAGCTGTACTTGGGTGTGGAGGAATCTCTTAAAAACCAGGCCTGTGATAAAACCTTTTATTATTTATCATCTTGGGAATGGGCAGATTTTTAAGTTCTAGTTTGATCCATGGCTAAAACAATCTTCCTTGGTGGAGCAGTTTCCAAGAATTGTAGTTAAAGACAGTGGAATTAATGCTGATAGTAAAATTTGTTAAGTCTAGAGTGGAAGTAGATGGAATCTGTCTGATCCTATTTCAGATGATATTTCTGATGCTTGGGAGCTTGTACAGTAGTTTCAGGTAAATCCTAATCTAGATGATTCTATCATATGGCAATCTAGTCATAAATTCTCTATTAGCAATGCTTGGAAATGTTTGAGGCCTGCTGTTGTGCTTGTTGATTGGTTTAAGCTTGTGTGGTTCCCTAAGTGTATTCCCAGACATAGCTTCACACTTTGGCTTGTCTTGAGGAAAAAACTTATTAGGACCAAGGATCTGTTATTCAAATGGGGTGCTGTGCAAGACAATGTGTGCCCAACGTGTAAAAGCTGCCTAGAAACTTTAGCTCATTGTGTTTATGAGTGTACTGTCAGCTCCGGAGTATGGAAACAGCTTAGCAGAATTATCAACTTTAATTTTCAGAGCCTTGTCTTGGACTAGAATCATTAGCTGGTACTGCAGGAAGGCTAAAGGTAGAAGCAAACTTGCTGAAATAAGAAGAGTGGTGCTCGCTGCTGCAGTTTACCACATTTGGAAAGAGCGTAATGATTGTATTTTTAATCATAATTTTGCTAGCAGCAGGACAATCCTAAGAAGAATTCGTTTTAATACTCTTTGTAAATATAGTCATGATAATAGTGTTATTATTATTATTTAAATAGGAGAGAGACAATGACATGACAGATTTGATATTTCTGTTGTATATGTTTTTCAAGTGTTTCACTCTCGCTTGAAGAGTGCAATACACTCATTTTTTTGCTGGGCTGAGCTTTATATGTGAGATGATTTTTTTTATTAAGAAAAATCGGTTAAATTGATTTTGGCTTTATAAAATTTGAACTGATTTAGGATTTATAAATTAAAGTTTTGTGGCTGATTAAATGTGGAAATGCGAACTGATTTAATGTAAATAAAAAAATTTAGTGGGGTGATTTTTTTCAAATTAAATAATATAAATATAATTAATATAATTTTGATTGATTTCTCAAAAAAAAAAATCTAATTTTGATTGAATTAAATGATTATGTAGTGAACACACATTTATTGTAGGAATATGTGGGCTGATCTAATGTAAAAAGAAAAAACAAATTAAAACTTAATGTAGTTAGGGGATGGATTTTCCAAATCAAAGAATATAAATGTAACTAATATAATTTTGATTGGAGTAAGTAATTACATTGTTAATGATTTTTAGAATTGAATCGAACATCATTATTTTTTTTTTGGTAGGTGCTGCCTACAGTGGTATCTCAGGCCCCGTTTTAATGGTTGTCCAGACTAATCCACTGTCGAGGTGCTGGCACCCAGTATTGTTCCACCTCTATCAATGGGGGTAGGACTCGAAACCGAGACCTCCTGGATTGAAACTTTGTTTGGCCAATGGCTTTGCCATCTGGACCACACCCCGTTGGTTGAACATCATTAATATATATTACATGATGTCTATATTTTGGTACAACATAATTAATAATAGGAAGAGGATCTTAGTTGATTGAAATTCAAGAAAATATATTAATTAATTAATTAATTAATTACTTTCTCTCTCCCAAAAAGATGGGCACTTTTAACTCAACACAAATATTAAGAAAGTTAATAAAACTAGGTAGAATGCACTAATTCAATAGAAAAAAGTCACAATTACCCTTATTAAATCAATTAATATATTGGAAATAACATTGAAATTTACTCCAACACTATAATTAATAGGGTTACATGTAACATTTAACCATTTAGACCATTAAATTACTGCCCATAATTTGGGACAAATAAATCTCCAAAATTATCCATCTTTTTGAGACGGAGGGAGTAATAGAGTAAAACTCAAAAAAAATCCAACAAATACGTTCTAATTGATATTGTTTATCAAGAAAAGAGGGTCTATAAAAGATTAAAGAAATATGACTATTGATCTCTATTGTTGCCGACAATTGCACCTAGTCATAAACATAATAATTATTCTCTGTACCTTCAAAGTCATTAAAAAAAATCTTCAAAAACAGAAATATTTTTTTTCAAGAATTTAGGTCTAATTTACATTATGCTATAAATCTTTTTAAAGCTCGAATATATTGATATAATCCATTTTCTATTGGACCTAAAAAAATAGAGGAAATAACACCATGTACTGTTTTTTTTAACTTATTTATAAAGTTAGAGGAGCTTTTTTGCGTTTTTATGTTTAGAGATTGAGCTTTTTATGATTAGAGTTGGGCTTTTTAATTTTAGAGTTGGTCTTTTAAAACTAGAGCTGGTATAAAAATATTATTGTTAATATCGAAAATAAGACAAATATTTTCAGAAATAGAGTTTCTCCTTTTTCTTCTTGGATTTGAGTTTTTTCTTCAAAATTTTTTGATCTTTCATTTTGCTTTCTATATTGTATTTAACGAATGATTTTTCTCAAATATTGGTATCTTTCTTTTTCTGTAATCGACGATAGTTTTGCTTTTAATCTTTAACTATTTTATATTTTAGTAGTTTATTTTATATTTACTTGTCAATTTCCTTTATACTTTATATGTAATTTTTAAAGTTTGGGGCTTTTGTTTAACTGTATAAATGTCTCTTTTCTTTCGATTTTCAGTTACTTAATTATGTTTATTTTTTTGTTTTTCTTTGAAAATTGATTAACTGTCACTTTTAAATTGCAATTTCAGTTTTTTTTGAGTAATTTGTTTCAGTTTTTTTTACTACTTTTTCAGTTAGTTTTTTTTTATTCAACCGCTCAATTTTTCTTTTAAATTAGCTTGTTGTCAGTTCAAGGTCTTATAAACTTATGGAGTTAAGATCTGGTAAAAAAAATGGTGAAATCAAAGAAGCTTTCTGTTGTGAAGAAGCGGAAGGATGAAGTTAAGATTTCTAAACAGTATTCTTCTTCTGCAAAAAGGATTAGGTTTTCAAGTTCTCGTTTGTCCGTTTCTGATTCTGATAAACTGTGTGATAAAATGGTCTATCAAGGTAAGATTTAATTTTTTGTTTCTGTAATTTGTATAAATTTTGTTTATTAATTTTGAATGAAGAATTTATTTTGCGTTTTTTTTAGGATTTGGAATATTATATTAAAGGTGAAGATCATTTTACTTGTAAGGTATTGCATGATGAAGGTCTT
>CANYLF012403186.1:0-13252 GCA_948193215.1 Bocquillonia castaneifolia
TCTCAAAGGTAGTAGTCAAAGTCATTCTTCTCAATTCTAAATGACCCTATGCTGTAAGGTTGCACTAGTTAGGTACAATTTGACTAGTGCTTCCTCCATAGGCGACAATTAGGCATTGAGTTAAAATAATAACACTAGACTTGGGCATTATAACGGCTTCATGGCATCACATAACAAAGCAATTATTTGGTAAGTCCTAAAGGAAGTTGCTACAGTCATTACATGGCTTTGGTCATGTTCGACTAAAAGAAGGTTCCCATAGAAGGTGAACTCCCATTAACCATCTCCCTCTTTCAAAAAAGGTTCTAGCGACGGTAGGACATTCAGCTCAGAATTTTCCATTAACTATCACTCATTAGCCATAACAAAGATGGTAAGCGATAGTAGGACAATTCCATCTATAAGTGGTAGTCATTGATTTCACCTCCTATGAAGAACTCTTATAAATCATAGGTGACTTGACCAATGGTACCTGCGATGTAGGGTGTTTTAGTGCAAGAATGAATGCAACGAAACTAGAGTTTAGCATAATAAAAAAATATTGGTAGTCACTTGAATCAAAAGTCTGTCTGTCAACGTGTCCCCAGTGGAGTTGCCAAACTGTAGACAAGGAGGTTTTGCCTCAGAGCTTGAGCCATGACTAGCAACTGCGGCACTATGTGTTCAGCTGCGGGGCTGAAATTGTAGTCGTCACCCGAACCGGTATTGGGAATGTCTTACAAGATGTACACACCGATTCCTCTTAAGAATACAAAAGGCGCATTGACCGCAGAGATTTAAGGATCCGATTTTTCAATTCCTAGCATGTGATTCTTTACCCAATACTCCTAGTATTATACCAATCTTCATTCCTTCTAACAAAATAATAAAAAAAAACCACATAACAATTATAACCTACCTTTTATATACAAACATGCAAGAGTGAGTTTCTACTAACAAACAAGAGTTAATTTTAATAATTACCAACCATTATTAGGGTCAACTTACACGCATAAGTCACAAAAAGCATATAATACATCAACACAACAACACAACCTAGGGTTTCTATCATTTTAGCCTAAAATCATTACCAAATAGACATTAATAATCAATTTTGTGTAATAACAAATCTAAAAATAACCAAAGGGGGCTCAGAAGCTTACCTTGTCACTGCATTCCACGTGAAAACTACTATACGTGAGCAATCCTAGCAAAACAGCAGAGAAGGAATAAAAACAGGGACCAACGCCACTCAGGGGACTGGCGTTTGGGCCCAATGCCACTCCTGCTTGTGGCGTTGATGGCTTAATAACATGCAACATGCATAATTCAATGGAAAATACAATTTTCAGGGTTTACCAAGCCCCAAAAATGATCAAACAGAGATGAAAACTCATAGAACAAACATCAAAATACACAAAAATGCATGAGATATGGCAAAACAACCTAGATCTAATCATGGCATGCATTAAAACCCAAAAAAGATGCAAACTTTACATGAAAAACATCAAAATATTCAAACTTTAAACATAAAACGTGCAAAAGATGCAAACTTTATTCATAAAACAATAAAACAATATAATTACACATGTTAATATGCAAAGAAGCAATCTTTACTCGTTAAAACACAAAGAGAAAATAACTTTACATAAAAAGATGCAATCTTTATGCATCAAAACAAAAAAAACATGATTTTTATGCACAAGAAACAACCTTTATGCAAAAGGAACAATAAAACATGAAAAGAAAAGATTTTTATGCATGAAAAACATGTTAATAACATCAAACATATCAGATCTGATCATAAAAACATATAAACATGCAAAAGAAGCCATTTTTAACCTTTATTGATGAATGAACATGGTTTTAATGGCATTTAATCAAAAGAAATGTAACGGCCATAATTAATTAATAATTAATTATTCGTTTATATATGTTAAATCATTTCACTAAGTATGTCATTGGCATAATAATAATGTGTAATACATTGCATAATATGTGGTAGGATATATTGTGTGAAATAAGGCTTGTGGGAGTTGGATTAGTTAAAGGACTAGATTGTAAGAAAAGTTGAGGGAGCTAATTGTAAGTGAAATAAGTGTTAATGATTAATTGGGAGATAGTATTTTATTTGAGGGTTGTATGGTGGAGGAAAATTTGGGTGATATGTGGCAAGTGGGGGAGGTGTAAGGTGGAGGACAAGTATCTTACACAAAAAAAAAAAAAAAACAGAAAAGACAAGTGTCAATTTGAGTGAGTGCAAGATGGCAATTTCTAATTAAATAATAATAATAATAATAATAATAATAAATAAATAAATAAATAAATAAATAAATAAATAAAGAGGTAGTGGAGGATCTCTACACATCTTCCACCACCATCTTCTTTATCTTCTTCTTATTCTTACCTTTTCTTATACAAACCTCCATTAATGGAGTTTCAAGCTTTTGGTTGAAGAAAATAAGAAAAGATGGGAGAATTTAGTTAGCAAATGGAGTAATTGAGGTTTAGAAGATGATTGAGGTAAGTAATTGTTGATTATGGAGTTTTATTATCTTAGGGTTTATGTAGAATTTGGGGGTTTTTTGTTAGAATTGCATAATTATGTAATTGATGTATGTGGGAGAGTATATTGGGTAGTAATTTCATGTTTGGACGTGGAATTGATATTGAATTGATTGTTGTATGGATTATGATGTTTTAGTAGGATCTAAGGGCAAAGAAGTTGAGAGGGGAGGCCAATAGGCTTAAATTGGTTGTTCTTCATCTTTTGTAAGTATTAATTGATTAATTTTGAGTATATTAAGTGGAAATTACTATATTTGCTTGATTTCTATGATTTTGGATTGAGTTGTGTATTTAATTGTTGATAGAGTGATATTAGTTGAGCTTTGAAGTTGTATAATCATGATTTGATGATATATTGATTGAATTGAAAAGTTGTGAATTGGTTGTGGTGAGTATTGTGATTTTTGTGATGAGAATTGTGATGTGATGTGATGTGATGATGTGCAATTGAGATTATGTTTGTGATTGTGAATGGAAAAGGATGACTATTGGGGAATGTGGGATGTATGTGATCGGGAAAGCTGAGCTGGGCGGATAGCTACTCGTATGTGTGAGATGGTGAGACTGAGCCGGGCGGATAGTCTCGTCGGTGGCCACCTAATTGTGAAATGTGAAATATGAAATGATATGAGCAAAAGAAATGAAATGTGAAGAAATGTGAGGTTGAGTCATCCGACCTTGATGTGAAATTATTGTTGTGATTTGAAATTGGTTGATGGCTTGTGAGGATGATTTGGTTGTGAATTGCCTTGAATGAGAATTATCTTGATTGATCTTGGAAGGTGTTCTAAATGGTGTGATTGGTTTTGATTGTATGTTTTATGTTTGAAGTATGTGATGTTTATGTGTTGGAGTAGTTTTGGCTTAATATATGCTTGGTTAGTTGATTAATTGCTTATTGAGTTGCTAGCTCACCCCCTTGGCATAATTTTTTAGGTTGAAGATAGAAGTTTACGTGCATTGCAATAGAAGTTCAGGTTGGCCAGTGGATAATGAGCATTTTGTGCATTTAGTTTGTTAACTATATATGTATGTAATTGGTTTTGAGTTGGTAATTGACAAGTATGGTTAAATATATGTGTAATGAACTATTTGATTGTAAAATGGTATATTGTCATGTATATATAAGAGTTTATCTGGCATATAAAATGTATGTGAGTTTTATGTGATTGGTATGTGTTTTTTTTTCTAGAGGGTTTTGACCAAGTTTTAGCTGAAAAATCATAGTTTCTCGGACTTCAAAGTCGCGCCTGCGATTTCAAAGACAGGAAAACCCAAACTCTCTGCTTCTTAGGTCACGCCCGCGATTTTGAATGTCGCGCCCGTGAGATTGTGTCTAGGAAGTCTGTTTTCTTGGGTTCAAAATCGTGCCCATGATTTCAGTTCCAAATTTATCTGGTTTTTGTTTCTTCGAACGCGCCCATGACCATGGCTGGTCTTATCTGGTCACTCCTGCGACCTAGTGTTTTTTCTTGTTTAAGTTGTGGTGTTACAAGAAACATGCAAAAACACTATTTAAACATGTAGAACAAAAGAATACAGCAACAAAACGAATAAAAATAATGAATTATGACATGCAAATCATGAAAACAATGAAAATACAAAGGAAAAGATGACAAACCTCTCAAGTAATTGACTAGATCACTTGATAACCCTCAGATCTGGTTTGAGTAACCTTGTAGTTTCTTTTTAGTGATTAGAGATTGCTAGAATGTTACTCCAATGGATTCAAGACTTTAAAACCACTTTTAAATGGGAAATAGATGCAAACTTGGATGAAATTTATGTTGGAATAATGTGAAAAAAATGAAGTGTTTCCTATGAATGAGTTTACTATGAATAAGTTTAGAGTGTTGATATCAGAAATCAAACCCTAAATTCGTATGTATTGCTGCCTCCTTTCAAAAACCTAGTTTTAAGGGCCTATTTATACCCGGTTTAGCTTAAAACTTAAGCTAGGGTTACCATAATCAGTTTCCTAGTGAAACTCAATGACTTGAGCTTAAAGCAAAGGTTATTTTGGTCAAAAATGGCCCTCTAGGGCTTTGGGACGTGTGTACAACTTGTACGGGCCATTCCGGGCCAAAACAGCATGAAAATGAGCTTTCTGCGGTTGAGATCTACCTATTGGCATTGGGGACCCAACTCTAGTCTTCCTTGTGGTGTTGATCCCAACGCTAGTAATATGAGTGGTGTTGGGCCCAACTCCACTTAGAAGAGTGGCGTTGGTGCCTGATTCTGCTCCGAAGAGTGGCGTTGGCCCTTTTGGGCCCCCAAATGTTAGAATTTTCAAAAACTTAAAACTGAGAAAATGTGAAGAATGGCCTCAACTACCAACCATCAAAATTTCAAGTCATTCGGACACTCATAGAAAAAGTTATGATGAAAACCGTCTGAAAAATGCACTATTTATGCTTAAAACTGGATTTTGGGGAAAACATGCTATGCAAGCTTAGAAAACACTAAGTGAGGTTATGTAATCTCTAAAAAGAAAATGTCAGTTCAATTCATGCTATTTAGAACATGAATGATCATCACTGGGCCTCCGAGCCGCTTCCATATTCCTATATCAAAAATTAGGTGTTAACACATACTCCTCTAGTTCTTGAGCTTCAGATGTAGCTGCTTGAGCAAATTCAGGAGCCCCAGTCTCAGTGGTTATCTCCTCAAACATCTTTGTTGTAATTTCTTCAATCTTAGCTGCTTTAGTCTCTCTAGACTTTGCAATCTCAGTCTCAGGTACCACAATTAGAGTAGCTGCAATATCAGTTGCTTCAATTTCAACTTTCTGATTTCTTCATTCAGAGCTGCAACAGTCTCAGCTATGATTTCTTCAACAGTCTTTTCTACACCAACTTGTTTCTCTGTCTGTGAGGCAGTGTGGCTTTGTGAACCTGCTTCAGTCTGAGTAGCTTCAGCTTGTTGAGTCTTTTACGGCATCAAGAAACTCATATTCTCTTTTAGCTTATTCACCTCTTCTTGACCAAAAACAATTGACTGGTTCACAGCTTGATCAAGTTTGTATGTGACATCTGACTTGATTAACTCTAGATCCAGTTTCAACTTTTCTTTGACCTTTTCAAATTCTGCTTGCAAAGCATCAGTATTGCTCTTGACTGAGACTTTTATCTCCTTCTCTTCCAGCTTTTCTCTGGCTATGATTGCATCAATGTCTCTTTTGGAATACAAAATGCCATCAAGAAGAAAAGTGACTCTGTCATTTTTGGTCTTTTCTACAGACTGCTCATATGTAAGACCTGCTTCTTCTTCAGACTCATCCAAAAACTCAATTCGAATTTTCTTTGATGATTTTTCTGGTCTCTTTGATCTAAGTTTGGATATGTAGCTGCCTGCAGTTTTCTATTCAGCTTCAACCTGCTTTTTCTTTTCCTCTCTTTTCTTCTTAGCTTCTTCTCTTTTTCTCTCATTTTCTTTTTCTTTTTCTCTCTTTTTTTCTAGAATTTCCATTTTTCTTTTTAGCTTCTCATCTTCTTTTCTTTTTCTCTCATCATCTTCTTTTTTCTTTCTCTCTTCTTCTTGTCTTTTTCTTTCTTTCTCTATTCTTGTCTTTTTCTTTCTTCTTCTCTCCTTTTTCTTTCTTCCTCTCTTTTCTTTTGTTTTTCTTCTGCCTTCCTTTTTCTTTCTTCCTCTCTTTTCTTTTGTTTTCCTTCTGCTTTCCTTTTTCTTTCAATCTCAATTTTTTCTTTTCTCAGTTTGTCTAAAACATTCATTTTAACAGTTGATCCACCAATCAGTTGTTGAGCTCCAGTCATTAGTTGAGCTAGATCAATTACAATTTCTTCCTCAGGAATTTCACTATCCTCTTGATCAGACTCAACTTCCTCTTCAATAACAGATTCAACCTTAATAGGTCCACCAACATTGTCAGGTAACAGTACATCATCATACTCTCCAGAATAAGTGTTATTTTTCTTTCTAGATTTAACCAGACTAGCCACAAAGTTCTTATCTACCCAACTATCTCTATGAACCTCTTTTGAAAAACTTGCTACCAGATTCACTCCTAAGTACTCAAACAAAACAGTCAGCTTCATCCCATATAGGAGACCTCTGTTACTCCCACTAGATCCAAACCCCACAAAGTAGTAATACATAATATAGCACACGTTTACCTTTTTCTTTTTCAGAACATGCTATAAAATGCAAACATCAGTAGAATTGACATTATCAAGACTTCCTAGCCTGGGTTCTATGTAATGAGTTAAAAACCTATGAATAATCCTTTCGGGAAAATCAAAAGTTGTAGCACTTACATTATCTCTAGCTTCAAGTTTCTCATTTAGTGTGATCTCCTTCTTTGCTTTCAGCTCATCACACTCAGATCCAGCTTCCATGGGTAGGCCAATCTTGACTCCCTCTTTTGGAATCCCATAAGCTTCAGCGATCATGTCCAGCATTATCACATGCTTTTTCCCTTTAAGAATGACTGAAAAAGTATGAGCCTCCTTGTCTTCAACATTGATCTCTTCATAGAACTGTCTAACTAGGGTCTCATAGATAGGTTTTTGAATCTACAGGAATCCTGTCCATCCTTGAAAGTCGAAGAAATCTTTCAATCCAAATTTCTTCTTCTCAAAGAGCTTGCAATCGATGCATCTAGGAGGAATTAGTTTTGATGATGCTTCTTTTTCAGCTTTTTGGCATTTTTCGTAGTTTGAGCTCTCGTTTTGGTTGCTGGAGTAGCTTCTACTTCCTCACTCTTCTTCCTTTTCACCATTTTTGAATTAGCACTGAATCTTTCTAAGAAGTGGAGTGATTAGGGTTTTTGAGATTTTTAGGTTTCAATATCGATTATAGGTTTAGGAGACAGAAGGGATTTTTGAAAGAAAGAGAGAGAGAGAGACAGGTCTCTTAAAGAGTTTTGGGAGGATTCAGTGAAAACAACATTTAGAAATTAAATTCTATGCCGTTATTTTTGCTTAGTTAGGGTTTTTATCTCACTACCCTCAATGAAACTTTTTCAAAATACCTGTCAGACTCTATCTTTGCCACGTGGTTATCTCCTTTTGGGTTTCTATTTCCAGCTTCTAAACAAATACCACACTCATGAAAAAAAAATTTATCAAAAAAATTAGGACTTTTAAAGAGATATGAACAAGAAAAGATTGAGTCCTTAAAAAAAAGGAAAGATATATATTTTTATATTTTGAATATTTCAATTTTTAATTTTTGAATATTTGAAAACATAAATTAAAGGGAACAAAATGTAAAAATACATGCATGAGAAAACAATGCAATATGTACAAATATGACCAAAAGGAAATGCAAATTTTGAGTTTCAAGAAGTTTGAAGCTATTGGTCAAGCTTCAAAATGCCAAGCTCTCTTCTGATTCTGTAAAAGGTTTCCTCATTGAGGGGTTTAGTAAAGATATCAACCAATTGTTTTTCTATAGGAACAAAGATCATCTTAATGTCATGATTTTGAATGTGGTCTCGGATGAAATGATGTCTTATTTCAATATGCTTTGTGCGTGAATGCAAAACAAGATCTTTGCTCAAGCTAATAGCACTTGTATTGTCACATAGAATAGGAATGTTAGAGTAAGTCATACCAAAACCTTCCAATTCTTGCCTGATCTAAAGAATTTGAGCTACACAACTTCCAGCAGCTATGTACTCAGCTTCAGCAGTGGACAGACTGACTGAAGTTTGCTTCTTGCTTTCCATGAGACTAAAGCTTGTCCTAGAAACTGACAGCTTCCAGATGTGCTCTTTCTATCCACATGGCTTCCTGCAAAATCAGCATCACTATATCCTACTAAATTAAGTGTGGTATCTTTAGGGTATCATAGACCTAAGTCTTGGGTTCCTACAAGATATTGGATTATCCTTTTAACAGCAACATGATGTGATTCTTTGGGGTTAGCTTGAAAGTATGCACAAAGACAAACACTGAAATGAATATTAGGCCTACTTGCTGTAAGACAGAGTAATGAGCCTATCATACCTTTATACAGCTTGTATTCAATTGATTTACCTTTTTCATCCTTCTCCATTTTGATTGTTGTACTCATTGGTGTCTTGCTTTCTTTAGCTTCAATCATCTTAAATCTCTTTATCAGCTCTTTTGAATATTTTGATTGATTGATGAAGATCCCATCTGCAAGTTGTTTAATTTGAAGTCCAAAAAAGAAGCTAAGTTCCCCCATCATGCTCATCTCAAACTCATTCTTCATAAGCGTGCCGAATTCTTTGCAAAGCTTTTGTTGAGTTGACCCAAACACGATGTCATCCACATAGACTCGAACCACTAGAATCTTATCTTTGTGAGTTTTGGTAAATAAAGTTTTGTCTACCTATCCCCTCACAAAACTATTGTTAAGCAGAAATATGCTTAGTCTCTCATACCAAGCTCTAGGGGCTTGTTTAAGTTCATAGAGTGCTTTGGTCAGCTTGAACACATGATCTGGATAAGTGAGATCTTCAACTCGAAGGGGCTGCTCCATATAAACTTCTTCTTTAAGAAATCCATTCAAGAAGGCGCTCTTGACATCCATTTGATAAAGGAGAAAGTTTTTGTAACAAGCAAAAGCACATAGTATTCTGATAGCTTCAAGACGTGCTACTGGTGCAAAGGTTTCTTCAAAGTGTATTCCTTCTTCCTGGTTGTATCCTTTAGCCACAAGTCGAGCTTTGTTTCTCACCACATTTCCTTGTTCATCAAGTTTATTTTTGAACACCTATTTAGTTCCAATTGCCGGTTGATCCTTGACTCTGGGTACCAGGTTCCACACTTTGTTTATTTCAAACTGACTCAACTCTTCTTGCATGGTAACAATCCAATTTTCATCTTGTTGAACTTCACTTATTATCTTGGGTTCAATCTGAGACACATAAGCTACATTCCCCATCAGTCTTTTGAGCTCCTGTCTTGTTGTGACTCTACTTGATGGATTTGTTAAGAAATTTTCTAGGGGGTGATATCTGTGATATCTCCATTCTCTGGGCAGCTCATTTGCTCTATCTTGTTGTTCATTCTATTGAGCTTCAGCTTCAGGAGTCTCCTCATGATCAGCTTACTATTCCACATCTTGTTGAGTCTAAACACTCTCAGGTTCAACCTGTTCATCATTATTTCCTGCAAGAATTTCTCCAACATCCCCACTAGACACATTTTGGTAAGCTTCTTTAAAGATAACATGAATTGACTCTTCGACAAGCAAAGATCGCTTATTAAAGACTCTATATGCCTTACTATGTTCAGAATAACCGAGAAAAATATCTTCATCACTTTTAGGATCAAATTTACCAGACTAAGTCTTATCATTGTTATGAATAAAGCACTTACATCCAAAAACTTTGAAGTAACTTACAGTAGGTCTCCTGCCTTTCCATAATTCATATGGAGTCTTCTTCAATTTGGGTCTTACTAGTGCTCAATTCTGAATGCAGTAAGCTGTGTTGATAGCTTCAGCCCAAAAATACTTTGGAAGATTAGCTTCATTCAGCATAGTTCTTGCCATTTCCTGGAGTGATCTATTTTCCTCTCTACAACTCCATTTTATTATGAAGCTCTTGGAGCTAAAAAGTTATGATTGATCCCAAACTGATTACAAAATTGCTCAAAGGATTTGTTGTCAAAGTCTCTTCCATGATCACTCTGAAGAGCTGTTATGTTATATCCTTGCATGTTTTGAATCTTTTTGCACAGACTAGAAAACTTATCAAAAGCTTCATCCTTGTTTTTCAGAAACAAGGTCCACGTGAATCTGGAATAATCATCAATGATCATAAATGCAAATGTTTTACCTCCTAAACTACATGGGGTAACAGGTCCAAACAAATCAAAGTGAATCAATTCTAAAGATCTAATGGTTAAGACTATTCCTTTAGATTTGAAAGACGCTTTGGCTTATTTTCCAAGCTGACATGCATCATAAACAGTATCTTTTTCATACTTCAGCTTAGGAAGAGCTCTCACAAGATCATGCTTAGATAGCTTAGAAATGATATGCATAGATGCATGACCTAATCTTTTATGCCATAACCAATTTTCATGATCAATTGAAGCTAAACAAAAATTACTTACTTGAGCTTCATCAAAGTCCATCACATATATATTTTCCTGTCTCTTACCAACAAACACAATCTAACCATCCTGAATACTTTGAATCTCACAATGATTAGGTTCAAAGATCACTCTGAAATTTTTCTCATAAAGCTGACTTACACTTAAGAGATTAAACTTGAGATCCTGTACTAATGACACATCACTGATTGTTGGACTTGAGCCAATTGAGCCTGAACTAATGATTCTTGATGTACTGAAACTCACTGATCCTTTATTTTTTAGTTCCAATCTGGTGAACAAGGATTTATCCCCAGTCATGTGCCTAAAACGAGCACTATCCATAAACCATTCATTCAATTTCTACTTCCTTTTCAGGCATACCTGTAAGGAATCAGTCAGTTTTAGGTACCCAAGCTGAGTTGGGTCCTGATTGGTTGTGACGACATTTTTGGTCTCTACTCAAGTGTGTATCCTTGTCTATTTCTTTTGTATGCACAATACTTCACAATATGTCCAATGTGATTGCAAAAGAAACATCTTGTATATGTCTTATATAAATGATTTGCAGGTTTTGAAAAGAATTTTCTTGAATGATTAGCTTTGGAAAACTTTTGCACAGTTTGAAAATCTTTTGGGCCAGATTCTTTGCTAGTGCTAGCATTTCCTAAACTAGCATTGAATCCATTGTAGCCTAATCATGTCTTATCATTGGGAATACGCTGATTACCCAATAATACATCAAGGTTTTATCTACCATTGGTAAATCTTTCAAGATCTTTAGTGAGAGAATCAACTTTCTTTTGTAAAGCTTTATTTTCTTAAAAAGTTACCATGTAAACATCCTGTTTCAATTCAGCTTGTTGCTTAGCTACAACAAGTTCATTAACAAGTTTCAAGAGTTTCTTTTCAATCTCATTATACATCTCAGTAGCTTTTCTTTCTTTTTCAGCAAGATCCTCATAGGTACTAGTTAAAACACAACAAATTTGAACTTGTTTACCAGTTTCAAGCTGTCTACATTTCTTCTTTAAAGCAACATACTTTTTAGCCATTCTTTCATATTCATGATAAAGTTCTTCCATAGCATTTTGCAAATCTTCAGGTGTTTCAAGTTCAAGAAGGTTTACCTTAGCTTCAGAGGACTCTGGTTCAAACTCTTGAATCTTTTCCTTGCCAGCTTCAGGTTTTTCAGCTTCAATCTCTTTTGCCATCAAATAGAGATTCGTCACTTCTTCAGGTTCAATGCTACCTTCTGAATCTAAGCTGTCACTTTCACTCCATGTGACTGCCAAGGCTTTCTTTTCCTTCTCCTTTTTCCCTTTATTCTTCAATCTCGGGCAACTAGTCTCGACATGTCCCGATTTTTTGCATTCATAACAAATTATTTCATTGCTTTCTTTCTTGTAGTCAGGTTTGGATCCCAAAAATTTCTTCACATTTTTCTTGTATTGCTTTCCTCCTCTTTTGAACATTCTCTTAAATTTCCTGGTGATAAGAGCAACATCTTCTTCTTCAATGTTTGAGTCTGAGTTCTTAACAGTTTCAGATTTGAGAGCGAAATCTCCTTTCTTCTTTTTGACTTATGAGGTTGATCCCTTTTCTTTGTCTTTCATCATAAGCTCGTGTACTATTAAAGAACGAACAAGCTCATCATGAGATAAGGTGTTAAGATCTTTAGCTTCAGCAATCACCGTCACCTTGATTTCCCATTTTACTGGCAAAGATCTCAGCAACTTCTTGACCTGTTCATTCTCTGGAACATCTCTTCCATAGTTTTTCAAGGTATTAACAATCTCAGAGAATCAATTGTTTAATTCCTGAATGGTTTCTTCTGGTTTCATAGTGAAGAGTTCACAGTCCCTCAATAGCATGTTGATATTTCACTCTTTAAGCTGGTTTATTCCTTCATATGTAACCTGAAGCTTATCCTAGAGTTGTTTGGCTGACTTGATATGTGAAAGACGATTGTACTCAGACATTTCAAGGGCACAGTGAATGAAGTTCAGTGCCTTAGCATTGAGAGAAATTTCTCTCCAATGAGCATCGATGTACTCATCTTCAGTAGCATCTCTCATAGTGTCATCTGCACTAGCAATCTGATGAGTTTGTGCTCCATTTCGAATGATCTTCCAACAATTTACATCAGCAGCCTGAATGAAATTTATCATTATGTTTTTCCAGTACTCATAGTTAGCTCCATTTAGAAGTGGAGGTCTAACAGTTGATCCTCCTTCAGTAGCTCCACCGAGATTGTAAAACACATTCTAGTTGTTACCACCTTGTCCACTACTGCTAGCCATAGATCCTCTTTAGAAAAAGAAATAAAAAGCTTTTTGAAGAGCCTACTCTGATACCAATTGTTGGTCCCAAGGCTTGTCTCAAGAAAGGGGGGGGGGGGGGGGGGGGGGGGTGGGGGGAATTTAAAATTTTTAAAATTTTTTTATTTTATTAAATTTAAAAAAAAATTAAAAAAATAAAAATATATATTTTAAAATTAATTATTTAAATTTTTTTTATATTACAAAAAAAAAAAAAAATTTTAAATTTTTAAAATACCCCCCCCCCCCCCCCCCCCCCCCCCCCCCTTTCTTGAGACAAGCCTTGGGACCAACAATTGGTATCAGAGTAGGCTCTTCAAAAAGCTTTTTATTTCTTTTTCTAAAGAGGATCTA
>CANYLF012404591.1:0-16726 GCA_948193215.1 Bocquillonia castaneifolia
AACTACTCTCGAAAACTAAATATTTTGCTCCCATCACTTTACATGATTTCGAACAATTGCTTCAAATTTTTTTATTATCTGATATTGAACTTTTGGCATAACTAAACATTGAAACCGATACTAATGACTATCTGTTGAATCATTTTGGTGCAGATGCACAATCAGTTGGTGTCTGCTATGGGAAGAACGGGGACGCCTTACCTTCTGAACAAGAAGTTGTAGGTCTCTATCAAGAAAAGGGAATCGGAAGGATGAGAATTTACTATCCAGATCAAGCAACACTCCAAGCTCTTAAAGGATCAAACATACAGCTCATCCTCGATGTCCCCAGGGACCAACTTCAAGACCTTGCCGATGCATCACGAGCAACAGCTTGGGTACAAACCAACGTTGTACCCTTCGCATCCGATGTCAAAATTCGATATATCGCCGTCGGAAATGAAATACGTCCTGGATATACAGAGGCACCATACGTTGTACCAGCAATGCAGAACATTCAGAATGCAATAGTATCAGCAAATTTACAGGGCCAAATTAAAGTTTCTACGTCAATTGACATGACTTTGGTGACCAATTCTTACCCTCCATCACATGGAACATTTGCCGACAGTGGATACGTAAATCCGATCATCAACTTCCTAGTGACAAATGGATCCCCACTTCTTGCAAATGTGTATCCTTATTTTAGCCATAAAGATGACCCACAACACATCTCTCTTGAATATGCATTGTTTACTTCACCAGGAACTGTGGTGACTGATGATTCATATCAATACCAAAATTTGTTTGATGCATTGTTGGACTCCCTTTATGCGTCTTTGGAGAAAGCAGGTGCAGCCAATTTGCAGGTTGTGGTGTCGGAGAGTGGCTGGCCGTCCGACGGTGGCTTTGCGGCAACTACTGATAATGCGGGAACTTACTATAAGAACCTGATTAATCACGTAAAGCAAGGCACTCCAAGGAAGCCAGGACAGGCTATAGAGACTTACTTGTTTGCCATGTTTGATGAAAACAAGAAGGGTCCCGAGGAATATGAGAAACATTTTGGTCTCTTTTTTCCCAGTAAACAGCCAAAATATCAGATTACTTTTGGCTGACCTGACAGAAATTCAATATAGTATTACTATCCCTAAATTTCGAGATCAAATAAGCTCCCTGTCAGTTAATAAATACCATCTGTGTTGTAATCGATTATATAATATTGTTCATAAAATAGATACAATTTCTCAAAAAAATACAATTTAAATTTCTGTTTTAAAAATAAAAGTTTCATCTGTTATCAATTGTGCTGTTCTGCTAGTAAAGGGAATACATCAGAATAACTTGTAAACTACATAATCTTGATAAATATTTCAATGAAATATATAAAAGCAAGCGCTATATTTTAAGATTCTCGTAATCTTGCCCCACCTGAGATTTCTTTCAAATTTAAAACACACACAGCGCAAATTTTATGTCTGTGATGAGCTTATATAGATCTCCTGAGACATCTAGTACATGAAAAGTTCTACAAGAAAGACAAAGTTAATGCATAATATATAAAAAAAAAGATGCTAATATAAATTTTACAAGAGAAGCAAATGGGGATGTTAAATTTGCTTCTATTCACTTAATTTTTCAGCCAACAATGCATTGTATTCTTCCCTCAAGTTGTTATATTTGGCACTCAAGCTCTTAAAATTTTCCTTCTTTCCATCAGGAATAACAATGTCTTTGTTACTCTTCTTCTTCTTCTTCTTCTTCTCCAGATGAAGTTTTACTGATTCTATTTGATTCTTCAGCTGTTCAATCTTTCTTGTCTTCTCTGCATGCTGCTTCTGTAGTGTTTCCAACTCTGGCGGTTTCTTGGCTGCATTTTCCAAGATAAAATTAATTTAATCAATTAATTTTACAGCAAATTCTAAAGATGTTCAAATTTTGGTCAACTCTAGTATCATAACAAAGTTCCATTTGAAAGTTCAAATTTCAAGAGAATTGTACTGTAATCTTTCCTCTTTCCATCAAAAAAAAAATAGCATTCACTGTTTTTTTTTTTTTACCCAAAAAGGGCAAAAAAAAAAATAGGAAGAAAAGGAGAATACATAAATAAAAAGAGCAGTAAGGTACCTGATGAACTGTGAGCAGTGCCACTGCTGCCTTCCATGCTCATTTCTGTAGGGAAAAAAATAAAAATTGGAATAAAGATTAACTGTCAATAATCATAAAATTAATCAAATTCAATTTTTTAACCTACCCTTTTGTGTTTTCAATGAAAAACATATGACCAGTCCTCATAAGAACACCATTTATGCACTCTAATCAACTCTTCATAATTAAAAAGTGAAGTAAATGAAAAAGGATATGAGTCAAGAAATTACCTGTTAATTAGTAAATGAACATAAAGTAGTTGGTGTTAATCAAGAACATAATTTTTTTATATCAAACGAAGAAGAACTAATTTTGTGTTCTCCTACAAAAAAGAGCTAATTTTGTGTTGAAAAAATATATTACTAATTTAAAAAAAATTAATAAACTAAAAGAGATTTCATTAATATCAAAAGAGGACCAAGGGCAGTAGATTATGTAGGGCATGTCTCCAACGTGTTGAGAGATGGGGACACCTTAATGGACACATACCCTACATTTCACTACAGAGTCCTCCATTTGGAATTACCACACACAACAAATGTAAACAAATAAGAGACGATGTTTTAATTTATTTACAAGGGTAAAAAAAAAGAAAAAAATATATAAAAATGCATGCATGCATGCATTTTTCATGTTATGATCCAAAAATTAAAGCTTGAAGAAACGCAACAATTAAAACACACTAACCTTTGATTTGTTGATGTGTTTATCAACCTTCTTGTTCTTCTGCTTTCTAACAAATCTGTAAGAAAAGGAAGAGATAATTTTGAGTGAATGAATCTGAATAAGAAAGTAAAGATATTTATAAAGAGACCATTTGATAAGAAAAAAATATATAATGCAAGTAGGTGGGTAGGCTAGTAGCTGCTGCATGCAATGACATGGACATGGACATGGACAAGCTTACAGCCAAAATAATAAAAAGATAAAAAAAAGATGATGATGATGAATTGAGTATATTCCTATTGATGGAAACAAAATCTTACCATTAGACTCTGGTACAAAGATTTGCTGGCTCATTGATGTGAAATTACCGTCAAGAATCCGAATATTTATATATTTTGCATTTGCTTACAAATTTTTTTGCAAGATACTATTGGCATAGACTGGACTTGGACAATGGACATGCCTTCTGATCCAAGTCTGTTTTGACCATATCGGGTAAGTAGATTTTGCTTTTGGATTAGCATTAAAAATCCAATTTAGATTGTTCTATTAATTAAAGAAAAATTGAAGACTAAAGTAAAAAAAATCTCTTGAAATTACGAAATGCTTTTTTTTCTAGTAGCTTTCAAATTCCTATACAAGTTACCTATATTTAGAAACGAAATATTTATTGAGATTTTATTTTGTTATTAATGATTAAACTAAATATGTATAATCGATTTAATTTTATGGTCTTGAAAATGGAAAATAATTGGATCCATTTAACGGGCTTGCTATGTGGACAAAAAGGAATGTAGCCTGGCTAGTGCTGTATGGATTTGAAATTATTGGGCCATGTCTTTAAGAATAATAGTGATACAGAAAAGAAAGCAAATTGCTTTTCCAAAATGGGGCCATCATCTGAAAATCTGGTTTTGGTGCTAAATTTCCAAGGAGTCATTTCGAAGACTTTAATTGGAGTCTGAGAAAAAAACTTAAATATAAATGTAATGTAGTGAAAGCAGGAGGTGTCAGGGTGGGCTCTAGTTGGGTTGCTACTTGCATTCTTCAAGATCTCATTAGTGCATAACTTGGACCTGACCCACCTCTTCATTTCAGACATGTATTGAGTACTCCCGTCTTCTCTGCCCTGTCATTGTTGGAGCTTTTGCAAATTGGGTAAAATTGAAATGAGCAAATAATTCTATCTGAAAAAAAAAAGATGCAAGAGCACCAGCCTTGATTATGAGGGGATGATTGGCCATTATTGATAAGTAGAGTAAAGAATACAAATCCTATTCAAATCAATGCAATAAAAGAACATGATATGTTCCTAAATAATTTTTGTACTACCCTAAATTATCAGTTAGATAGCAAGCCATGTTGAATGCTGAACATTTTTCAGATGAAACATTTTAGGGTCTTGGAGTTGGAGGGCTCTTGTTGATTTTGTTTTAAATAATACCCAGATCAAATTTTCCATGCAGCAGATGCAATATTTTGAAAAGTTTTTTTAACATATAAGATTATCCATCTAGACCAAACGGTATTATGGTTTTGTAAATAATAGAAAGCAATGGAAGTGAAAAAACAAAGTCCCTGTCATAGTTAGAGAAACCCATTTGGAATAGTACAAAATGGATGAATTCTACCGTGACTTTGTTTTGTCGTTTCTTTCTACCACATTTTTTTTACTTTATTGTAATCACATTAAATTAAAGTACATCTAATAATCCAATGGTGATTACTTACAAAGTAAATTATACTTTTTTTTAATAAAATCATGGTCGAATGCACCGAAACAAAATGAAACAAATTTGACAGCACATTTAACATGTAAAGCAGTTAAGTACGTGTTGATAAAAATAAAAGAAATTAGGATTGTGTTGAAGTGGCCTTTCCCCTCGAGCCTAAAAGAGTCGATGCATTTCAGTGTAATAAACCATATAACATTGAAATAGACCAGTCCAGCGTCAACCAAGGTGGCCCATGTGGTTCGCTACAAGTCGGAGAAATTACTGACAGACAAAATCCAAGAATGATGTTATCATGGAAAACGACTGCAATTAGTAGAGACAAAATGCAATCATGGAAAATTAATACTTGTGGTTTTTTAAGTGAAGTATTTGGAAACACTTAACATTAAATACATAAAACATGCATGAAAAATATATTAATATCTAGTTGCACGAAAGATTAAAAGAAGGGGATGAAGAAAGTGGATCAAACAAATCCAAGCAGCAAGCAGGAAATGCTGCAATGAAATGCAATGCACTGCACATGCAGAAGAGCTACCATAAATAAATAAATAAAAACAAAACAAAACAAAACATAAAAACAGAGCATCTAGCATCAATATATACCAAAGATTCAAAAACAAACAACTCAATAAGCTGAAAGGGAAAAGAGTGTGCGATACCCTGGCCTGGTGCCATCTTTAGACAATGTCAGCACCCATGTGACAAGAATGGCCCTTTCCCCGCATGTGGACCTAAAAAAATAATATGAGACAAAAGAGTCCCCTAAAAGTATGCATTGATCATATAAAAGAAATACACCCCCTATTCACCCTCATCTTTTTCACTTTGCCTGTTTAATTTATGATTCCAAAGTAGATAATCAAACCTTGACAACAAGAATTACGGTGCACCAAAAAATAAACAATATTCGTATCACAAAATGCAACGATAATAATAGTACTAATTTCAGAGGTAGGAAAAGATATTTACCCATCTACTTCTATCAATTCATTTTCTTGAGTCACCAACTCAGCATGGCAGTAAACATTTCAGTTTCACTCAACTCTATGCTTTCTTGGTCTGGCTCCTATTTAAGGGCTGTAAATTTGATGCCTAATCTTGTTTGCATGTATATACTATGAACAAGTGTAGTTTCTTATAGGCAAAGGATTGTAAAAATATTGCAAAGATGTACACTTCACATTGTTACAAGAGTCACATTCTTTAATTCTAATTCAGTTTTGTGGTCCAGCACACAGCCTACAAAGAGGAAAAGGTAAAAAAGAGAAAAACCCTACTCAAATTAGTTCATCTGTCCATTATGTATGTAATATGCTTTTGCTGTTACTAGTATCGTATTGATGATGATGATGGCAATCTTGTTGGATATTCTCTACAGATCTACCATTTGGAGCAGGTATAATTTTGCTATACATCTACAGAAGCTTCCTCGTATGTGCTCTATTTTTCTGCAAAACAAAATTATTGGATATGATGAATGTAGGTCCCTGGAAAGAAAATCAAGAAGAGCAATGAACTCTTACCCTAGCAAAGTCGATCTGTTTGGCCAAAGCTAACCTTTATTACCTACATAACACCGGCTTCAAATGCAGAAAGAAAAGAAAAATATCAAAAAGCAAGTACTCATCCATCTCAGAGTTACCCCCTACTGCTGAAACTATAAGCAGATGGAATTATAGGAACAAAACAAATCAGAGAAAAGAAGCACCTGCACATTTAAACATTATTTAGTGGGAGGCACATCAATGGATGAAGTTGAAGGCACTGGTGCACTAATTTCACAAGATGAAGTGCTTGACAACCCGATGCATTCTTTAACTTCTGCCAAACAAGGGGAGCAGTCAACTTGATTTTCCAAGGATTTTGCAGGAGAAGCAAAGGGGCTATCAGGGAGATCATGATCTATAGTGCCTCCACAACTATAGCAATCACACATCAAACAAGAAAAATTAAGGGTTAATAAGGAAAACATCCATGATATCTACAAAATTTTACAACCAGTTATAAAAGTATCACTCTATGCATCTGATAGAAGAAAAAAAATACTTTGTAAGAATTTGAAATCCATACCGTTCACTGGCATTGCATCCTTCCTGATTGATGCCCTCCACTTTGCCATTGACAGTGTCATTACTATGGATGCAAGCTGCATTTTGTTCATCCTGCACGTTGTGTTCAGAAACAGCTATAGTAGAGGTAATGGCGGAGGCTGGGATATCACCTTTGTCTGTCACAAAAGAATGAAAATTAACTGGTCAAGCTTTTTGCTTATTTGACATGCTCTAAAAAACCAGATTATACAAACTAAAACCCTCAATCAGCCAACCTTCTAAGACATCCTGATTATTGACATCAGAAGTAATATTTATATTCTGATCAACAGTGGTATGAGTGGAAACTGGTGCACCAGCAGACAGACTGCGCTGGTGATGGTGAATATAATCTCCTCTCAAATCTGGAAGTTGCAGATTAATCAACCTCCTCCCCTGGAGTTCAATTGCTTGCTGCAGCTCGGCCTGCTGCTCCAACTTTCTTCTCAGCATCATCTCCTGTGTATTGTAGAGCACTCTAGCTCCTGCAAACAGAACATCGAGATTAAACAAAGGGAATGCCATTGTTCAATCTGTTTTAACAGAGAAAAATGATGGTAGAAACAGAGAGAGATCCAAACAATTCCTCGGCATCAAGGAAAAAAGCATGCTCATTAACTTTTTACTTACCAAGGTGGAGATCATAAAGCTCTCTAGGATCAAGCCCAGAAGGGCTAGAACAGGGAGAAAAATTCCCCCTATCCATTAGTTGCTGCTGCAGATGCTGTTGCCTCCTGCTGTTGATCCATCAGAAAGTAATAAAAAAATCAATGCAAGGAAAAAGAGAGGAAGAAAAAGTAGACCGAAGCTATCATGTCTCATACTTGTTTGCAACTTTTCCTTTTTCCTTGTATGGCTTAACAAGCACACGTGAATCACAAATAAAATGAGGATTGCCCCTTGACAAAATAAGCTTCACAGTGTCTGAGTGAACAAATGTCACAAAGCCAAACATCCGCTTCTGCTGGTATGGAATTCTCACATCTTGAACTGGTCCGAAATTGCTTCATGATGCAAATAAACTTTCTTAAATGCATTACTCAAACAAAGCAGCTAGTTAAACTGTTAGCAACAACCTAAAGTGATCAAAGAGTAAACAAACTTCATTTCTTTTACAGCAAGTACATCTACATCATAATGATCCACACAATAAGATGAAATTACAATCCTTTATAAGATCAAATTTATAACCACGACACGTTTGAAGTCAACTCCATGAAGCTGCCTCCAGAAAAGTTCAAGTAATCCACAAAATATACACTAGTGTCCTTGAAAAGAAAGGTGCTACAAAGACCAATGTGATCCAAAATAAAGTATGCATGTCCATGCCCCTGCAGCATCTAGAAAACCCCACCCAAATGTGTCCACAAGATCAATTAAAACTACTGACATGACTTTTGAGAGCCAGGATCTAATTTACATGGAAAGAAATTTGCCGGCTTAAGTTCTAGATGCATCCAGCCATATCAGTGACAGTAGTCAAAGGAATGCTTTGAAGCCTTAAAAGCAATGGAAGATATCAAGACCATCCAAAAGTTGAAAACAACAGGTAGCAGCCAGGCAGCCATGCACTCTAAAACATTTTTAGCATAAACATGCCTTTTGTTTTGCAAGCGTCTAAAACTGCGGTATGTTACCTGAAATAATTTGACACATCTTCATCCTTGAAAGTGCTGTCAGCTGGGAATGTCAAGTAGATCTGCCTAGAAGCTGAGTTTGCCTTTTCTTCCATTGCCATTGCCAAAAAATCACTCCTTTCAGGACGGAACTGGCCAAACTTATGAAATTCATCACCCATCATCATCGATGCTGCCCCCATTCTGTTATATATTAGAGTCCCCATATACACCATTAGCCAATATAAAAGCAAAATTCAAATCAAATGCAAAAACTCAAAGAACGGGCCTTCGATTATTATCTAGAGAGAGTATGATGATCCACATCCGATATAATGCCATCCAAACAACATCATTAGCCAGTGTATCAATAAGAAACATATTCCCCAACCTGATTTTAGTTTTATGCCAAGGAATCCCTGGACAATCATACAGGATCCCAATCTAAGATTATGCAACCGTTATCAACCAACAGCCACCCAGAATGAGTTGATATTAAGAGTGGGATAATAAAAGTCAAAGGTTCATATATGGTTCAGCAAATAAAGAAGATAAAACACAAGGAAATTTATTCTTTGAAGTGATTCAGTCAGACAACAATACTAACTAAATAATAGTAACTGTTCAACTACGAAAACCCCAATAATACCAGCACAAACTTAAACTAGAGTGCATTACAAGTTAAAACCAACAAACGCATGCCAAAATGAAAAATTGTGGTATATATTGTAGCAAAATAGAAACCCCTAACATACATAAAAGTCACAAACCACTACATTAACAAATTAAAAGAAATACCCAAAGATCAAATGGGCAAAGCAAAAGAACTACTTAAATCACAAAACAGGTGATCTCCAATATACCTCTGGGAGTCACTTTCTTGTTGCAACAGAAAATTCATGTACTTGCTGTAAGCCAATCTCTGCTGCTGTTGTGCAGCCTTCATCCTCATCATATCTTCCTGCTGTTGTGCATATATACCCTCCATTTCCCTAGGTGAACCCACAAGGATACCGCCACCACCACCACTAACTTCACCAATATTATCCCCACCACCAAAACCACCATGTACAAACTTGCAATTTTCACCATTTTTGCAAAACCCCCTAGCAAAATACAGGCATGGCCTGTACCCAATTCCAAAACTGCTGTCATCAGTACCAAAGCATGCATCGCTCTCAGAAAATCTCCTTCTATGGAGATGGGTATCCACATTATTCACACTAAAACCACTCAATTGAACCCTTGGGTCAGTAAATTCTTCACTTTTAGAAGGCAAATCATCCAGAAAAGAGAAGTATTCATCTAACTGATACTCATTAAGTAAATCACTACCGTTACGGCTAAAATCACCACTCCCATTACCACCATTAGCAGTAACAGATGGAGGAACTAAAGAAGACCCAGAACGTATATTATCATAAGACAAAAAAGGACTAGACTTTGGACTAACAGAAGTGATGCCATTGCTATTATTAGCCAAACCAGAAGCAGGCCATGAATGTGGAGAAGAGTTTTTAGCAAAATCAACAAAAGGAGAACCAACTCTAGGAGAAGAAGAAGACTGAGTAGAAAACGGGTTATGATTATTTCCGGGTCTAGAAATAGGATTTAGTGGAGAAGGCAAAGGAGAAGTGGGTGTAGATAAGGTGTTTGGTGAAAGTCCTAAATGAGTTTTGGCTTTAATAATAACGTTGTGTAAAAGGGTTTCAGAACCAAAAGCTAAAGATAACAAATCATTCTCATTTAGGTCTTGTATAAGGATATAACCCATGATTTTTGTGGCATTTTCTGGGTCTAAAGTTTTGATCTTTGACAAAAGTATGTTTGTTGCTTCATAAGTATCCATGGCAGTTCAAGTTCTGGTTCTGATCTTTTTTTTAGAAAAAAATAAAATAAAATGGGTTTTTCAAGAAAAACAAAAAAGCAAGACAGAGAGAGAGGAAGGAGAGACAGTGAGATCGTGTTGTGTTTGGTTTCTTTATTATCCTTTTCCTCTCTTCCCAGTAACTACAATAATAATTAGTAGTGACACACAAACACTCCCTCTTTATAATATGCCCAAAGCAAAGATGAACGAAGAGAGATTTTTAAAAGGAGAGGGGTAGGTTTTTGAAGTGGAAACAATGAGAGTGGTGAATATATGAAACTGCTTCCTCCCCCTTCTGTCCTTGTTTTTGGGTACTCTCATTTTATGTCTATTATTATTATTGTTATATAAAGTCCTTTCTATAACTCTATTCATCACTCATTAGTGGTAGTTGGTCCACAGTCCACTCCTTTTCTTTTTCCTTTTTATTTTTTTCCTAATTTATAGTGTACTGGTATTATTTTTAAAATAATAAATATTTGGGTTTTATTTTAGTTAAGGAGTTCATAAATTAAAAAAAAAACCCTCAAAATCAAATCCTATTTTCCTATGACTTTTTTTATAAAAAAAAAATTAGTGAAAGTTGAAGCAACCCCGCCCTTTAATTTCTCACCTACTAATGCTTTTCTTTTTCATTGATTGATAGATAGATGTTTCAATCCTTATGTGAAAGTAAAGAAAAGAAAACACTGCTTCTGGTAATATTAATATTATGTCAAGGTGAAATCAACAAATTAGTAGTTTCTACTTGTAAATTATGATTTTATTTTATAAAACAATCACACCTTTTTTTGTGATGAAATATGTCTTTTTCATTAATTTTAGAAGAGATTTAGAAATTTCAATGAGTCAAATGACTCCCACATGATACCAAAAAAAATTGTTGAAAATGACATGAGTGTGATAAATTGATAATGTTGGTAGAATAATAGCATAGAATAAAATCTAATGAACCTCCCTACAGCAGTATACTAGCTAATTGTCAAATTTTGTTAAGTTTTATTAATACTATTTTTTATAGATAAAAATGAAGGGTTTTTTTTATTTTCTTGTTGGAAAAAAAAAAGGGGGAGTGTGTTAAGTTGAGGATGTGGAGACCGGATCAGGTTCTCACATAGTCACATGCAATAGAAGTGGTAATAAAACTCCCTTATGAAAGGTCAAGTCCATATAAAATGACGTTTCCTTTGCCTATTTTGCAATTACAGTCAAGATAAATGGGAACAAAACTAAAAGGACGCGATGTTCTATAGTTTTGCAATAGAACAAAATTTGATATTAAATCAGTTTAGTTAAATTACGATTACCCTCAGGTATGGTTTATTACATTGATTTATCCTCGGGTTTCATATATTATACATTTACTTCTATGTATTTTATTTTTATTACATTAATTACTCCTCTGATGTAATTTTATTCATTTTTTATTATTTTATATTAAATTAAAAGTAAAAACTCACAATTAACAATAAAATATGATACTATAATATTAAAAAAATTTAAATTGATGTCTAAATATATTTATATAAATACTTACAAACTCTAATGATGAATACATTTATTAGCATTTTTAGTTATGATAAAATATATTTGGACACTAACTTTGATTTTTTTTAACATTATAGTATCATATTTTATTATTAACAATGAGTTATTACTTTTAATTTAATATAAAATAATAAAAATGATTAAAATTACATCAGATGGGGTAATTAATGGAATAAAAATAAAATATAGAGGGTAAATGTATAAAAAAACTCAGGGATAAATCATTATAATAGTCAATACCTCATGAGTCAACACCTCATGTGTCATTGCATTTTACCTAATCAATTTTCAAGCATGTCAAGGGAAAAATAATTAATTAATAAAATTGAATTGGGTGATACAACCATCACCAACAATACTCTTCCTCTTCTGATTCCTTAATATATTATAAATATAGTACAAGCTATATGGATTAAAATATATATAAGAATAAAAAATTTATATATCAACTTCCACTAATCAGTTATAAATAAACCTCTATTAAGTTATAAGTTTTATATGGTAATAAAATTTACAGATCTTAACGATATGACTGTATAGAGGTTTTACCATAACTCATTCTCAATTTTAACTTTCAAAGATGTGTTTACCCTAACAAACACACCTTATATGTTTTCTATTTTAATTCTTTATTAATAAAATACATTTTAAATTTTTATTTATAAATTATAATAATTAAAAGAGATTAAAAATAATAAAATAATGTTTAGAATTTCTTTTACACTCATTGATTTGGAAGAGTCACTATTATACTATTATAAATTTCAAAGAAGGAAGATAAAATTAGAAGTTCATTGGAAAAGAAATAAAACAAATATACTCTCTAGTTGAGAGGAGGAGGATAAAATTAGGGGTTCGTTAGAAGGTAAACAAAACAAATATACTCTCTAGCAGAGAGAATGAGCTTGTGTTGAAGAGTCCATGATTATGCTCTTAATAAAATATTTTTTCCGATCAAAAGAAAAATCCTATAAAGCAACCCAATTGGTACAAAATTCAACTTTTTACACTTAACTTACTATGAAAGGACAAGTCGTTGTTGATTTAATTATTTCAATTTAAATTAATGAAATAATAAATCAATGTGGTAAAGAATTAAAGATTTATAATTTTTGTTTTATAAGATTTATTTTGGTAAATCATAATATCCAGAATATATGAATATGCCCTTATCACATGATCAACAAACTTCTTTTTAATAAAATATACTGAAAATATAGTATAATGATATATTAGTTTCTCACTAATATATTGAGGAAAAAAATATAAATTAATCGAATGTAAACAAAAACATGCGCATATTGCCAATATTACTTTGTGAACAAAACTCAAATTTATTTTATTTAATAATGTTGTTCGTCCTCTACGTTCTCAGAAAAAAAGATAAGTGATGAGTCATCTGTCATGACCCACAATAAAAATAAATAAATAAGGAAATAATATATATATTGACTTGGTGGGTTCAGCAGATTATGGTATGTTGGTATCCTAGAAAATACTGTTAAACATGGCCAGGTTGTGAATATCTTTTATCACTAGCTCTCACTGCTTTCTTTTTTTTTTTTTTCTTTTTTTGTAATTATTTTTCTTTATTATTTTTCACCATCCACTCCACTTCAGATAATTAGAGTGGCACTACTTTACTTGTGTACTATCAAGCTGACTCCATTTTTTTAATCCAATGCACACTGTGGTCTGTTGATGTAATCTTCTAATAAATATCACAAATCAGCATCAAGATTTCCTTATTATTATTATTAGAAGTAAAGTATTTACCCATTCAAAAAAAAGTAAATTATTTACCATTCAAAAAAAAAAGGGATTCACTTCTCTTTTTTTTATGACAAAGAATTCACTTGTGAGTATTAGCATACTATATACTTTCGTAATTTTAGTCTACACTATTCTATTTTGTATTTTAAAAGTCATTAAACTATTTATTCTTTTATTTAATTTTATTAATAATTTTTATATTAAATAATTGATTAAATAAATAATTTAATAGATTTAAAATTCAATTTAGTTCACAATTTAATATTTTCAAATTCACTATGAATATTTTATTTTCAATATTAAGAAATAATTATTTTTTCTTAATTTAATCTTGATATAAAAAAATTATAAGATAATTAACTAATTTATTATCAGCAAAGGTTGTTATAAATGGTAAATGTCTTTTTTTTAATCTAGAGTAGAGGTCTTGAGTTCGAGCATTGTCTTCGCTAGGAGAGGGCAATGAACTCTTAAAAGTTTAAAAATTTGGATGTCAATTTTCTCGCAATGGATTAGTCTGGGTCCAAAGGTTTGAGATATCACTGAGGCAACTACCTATGAAAAAAATTAAGGCGTAATTATGTTTTGCCCTCTATATTTTACCCTATCACACTAAATGCCCCTCGCATTTGAAATATATATTTTTACCCCTTATGTTTTTTTGAATTATACTAATCACCCCCTTTATATAAAATTTTAATCATTTTTTAATAAGATAAAAATAATAAATTATAAATAACATCAAAAATGATATTCCAATAATCATAATATGCAAATTGATGTTTAAATATATATTTTTAGTATAAATATATACAATATACTGATAAATGCATTCATTAGCATTTTATTTATAATAAAATATATTTAGATACTAATTTGAATGTTTTTATTATTATAGTATATTTTTTATTGTTAACTATAAATTATTAATTTTAATTTAATATAAAATAATAAAAAATGGTTAAAATTGTAAAGAAAGGGAGCAATTAGTGTAATTAAAATAAAACGCAAGTAGCAAAAAATCTATTTTTCAAACGTGATGGGGCATTCAGTATATTAGGATAAAACACAGGGGTAAAATGTAATTATCCCTTTTATATTTTTATTAATTTTTTATTTATGATAATAAATTTAAGCGATTAATAAATTTTTTAAAAAATTAATTACAACCTATGCATAAAAATTAAAAGCAAACAAAAGATCAAATGAAGAGTTCATGAGCCAATGTACGCATTTTAGTAGGAAGGTAAGAATATGATAAAGAAAACATTCAATTTTTGGTCAAAGTCGTTCCTATCCATCAGCTTCTCTCCTCATCGTTCTGCAGTTTACTTCCTTCGCAGATTTCCAGTGGGTACTACAGTACTGCCAGTGCGGTATTGGTGAATTAAACTTTCAATTCCAGTCCCTAAGTAATATTTTCCATATCTTCAAATTAATTTAATCTACATATTTTTTTTACACTTGGATAAAAAAAATGTACGCATTTAAATTTTCAAAGAATTATTTTCTCATTAGTAATTTATTTTTTTGAACGGTTTTTTCCTCTATCATCAGTCTGTACAATTTTAAAAATCTGACAATCTGCTTTCAATTTGAAAAGTTATTTTAAAATAATTATATTTAGAGGTAATTACATTTTACCACCTATGTTTTTCCCTAATACATTGAATATCCACTCATGTATGAAAAATACTTTTTTTCCCTTATATTTTATTTTAATTGTACTAATTGCTCATTTCTATACAATTATAGTCATTTTTTTACTAAGATAAAACTAAAAAATCATAGATAACATCAAAGTATGGTATTATAATAATATAAACATGCAATTTGATGTCTAAATATATTTTTAGTATAATTACTAAATACTTATAAATTAACCTCAGCTTCAGCATCAATTAATGCTCTTCATAATCAGTTTCTTGCAAGCCATGATTTAATTCTCAAACAACAGAAACAGGAGTATTTTGATCGAAAGTACTGCTCTTTAAAGATAAAAGATTTGGAAAAGCATTATATGGCTATGTGCAAACTCTATTATCTTATTGGTGGAACAGATGGTCCTTGTCTCTAGATGTGATGGGTAGGAAATAGATTCAATGTATGCCACTCTTCATCATCCGAGTCAACATCACCATAAAAAGCGGTGTACCGGTACTATTCAAAGTTTGATCTTAAAGTTGGATTTTGGCAATTGGGTATTGATCTATCTGAAAGATACAAAACAACTTTTTGTATTCCAAATACCCAATACCAATGGACTGTCATGCCATTTGGTCTCAAAATAGCCCCCTCACTATTCCAAAAAACCATGGTCCAAATCTTTGAGCCCATTCTTCATTCCTCTATGACCTACATTGATGACATTCTCCTATTTTCAGAAAATATTGATTCCCATCAAACTCTTCTTAAATGCATTCATTAGAATTTTTATTTATTATAAAATATATTTAGACGCTAATTTGGATGTCTTTATTGCTATAGTATCATATTTTATTATTAACTATAAGTCATTGCTT
Organism: Bocquillonia castaneifolia; assembly: GCA_948193215.1. NCBI lineage: Eukaryota > Viridiplantae > Streptophyta > Magnoliopsida > Malpighiales > Euphorbiaceae > Bocquillonia > Bocquillonia castaneifolia. The sequence continues at coordinate 15,952 of CANYLF012404591.1, forward strand.
TTAATTTAATATAAAATAATAATAAACGATTAAAATTGTATAGCAAGTGGCATTAGTATAATGAAACTAAAATATAAGGGGAAAATGTATTTTTCAAATGTGAGAGACATTGAGTATGTAGGATAAAACACAGGATCAAGTCACAAGTATTGTAACACCTCACCTTTTTAAACTATTTATACATATACTTAATATATTCTCACTAAAATTATTTACTTAATCATATAATAAACTTTCATATGAAAATATTATAATAATCGTTAACTTATTTTTTACTCTTTATTAAATAAAATGTAAGTAATATTTATAATACGAAAATTCTTTCCCCTAAGATCGTTGGAGTCTAGCCACATAGAGCTCTACTAAAATAAGTCTTCCCTTCCTATTTGATTTTCCTGCAACACTAGATTATTGAGGAAAATAATGAGTTTGATGCTCAGTGAGAAAATAAGCATATATATATATAATTAAATATGATCAACTTAATATTTGAAGTCATTTTGTTAGACTTCCTCAATTACTGACATAATATGCCAGCTCATATTTATCTATTAGAACATATAAAAATACTCAACATAGCAAACAAATTTACAACACAGCATATCAAGCATGACACTCTAAATAGTCATCTCACAACAGATCCATTACACAATTCTAATCAAAATCAAGTATCGTATTAATAACACATAATAATTTGTAGCTTAATATCAATATCTTTCACAATCATGTTATCTTATTGATGGAGCCGACAGGACGATGTTGGGCTTGAAGTGGG
>CANYLF012407093.1:0-10183 GCA_948193215.1 Bocquillonia castaneifolia
AATGTAATTTGTTAAAGTACGCTTCTTGTGCTAATATTAATAAAATAAAACCTTGTATGAGAAAATTGTCAAGCCTACTTATGATATTTGATTCTATGTTTGCATAACTAAAAAGATAAAACATTGCATGGATAAAATAAATAGCTATGAGACTTAATTTTTCTTGTTTTTCTTGCTCCATTTGATGTTGTTAAAATTAGCATCAAATGCATTCCTTGTGTCATCTCTAGTTCTCTTTGCATATTTTATGTTACTTATATCATATAACTCAGCACTTCTACCATCATCATCAGACAGCTCAGCCTGCACAGTAAGTCAATTTGCACCAATAAGATCCTTGACAGAATCATACAATTCAATCACAGAAATAGCACTCACCAGATCAACCCATGCTTTGTAATCATCATCAGTAGTAACTTTATGAGTGAAAGTTAAATTCCTCATGATGGTTCTACCAGCCCAATGAATGCGGGAGTCCCTAAGGAAGTAAGGGGTAACAGCATAAGGTGTGAAAATGGGGATAGCAGCAAGAACTCTCTGCACCATCCTGTATTGTCTGTAAACCTTAGCAAGAATGTAAAGGGTTACAGTCCCGAAGCCAACAATGATTACACAATTGTTTGTAGTACTGACGGTTACATAAGTCAGTTTCCACTATTCACAATGCTAATGGATGAGTTCTTCACTTCTAGAAACAAGGAAAGAGGTCCAACCACCAGTAACCTGGAGTCTGACACGCTCAACTTGGGTCAAAGCATGCCTTCTAGATTGGAATTGATGAGGCTTGTAAGTCAAGGGATTGGCTAGGGCATTTGTATGCCTAACTTTTCCTTTAACTAGATCTGGTAAAAGGCATATTCAAGGTTAATCAAGCTAAAAGAAGGGAATAATGAAGAGATAAAGAAGTATGCATACCTGGTGTAGCAGTGAACTGCCTCAAAGTCGTTGAGTGTTCCTAACAGAATCCAAGCCAATAATGGTTTCAGCCAATATAATTGGAAAAGGATTATGACCTTGATCCACTTGCTCTATCATATAAGCAATTTGGCAATTTCCTTTGCCTTCAGAGGAAATCAGTAGAAAGTGGGAGTACAGGCAAAAGCTAGTGATCATCTGCCAAGATTTATTACCCTTTGGCTTGGAAGCTCTAAATTCTAGCAATTTTTGGGTTGAAATTGACTCATCCTCCATACAAGATAACATCTGGTCATGAGTTAAACCAAAGAAAGTACACAAAGAATCTGGAGTATGAGGTCTAGAGCTGGGTAGAATTATATCGGTGTTAGATTCATGAATCTTGCCCAAAATCCCCTCAATTTCTTCAAACAAGGGGTAGAGCTCAACACCATTGAAGCGGAAGATATGGTGTTTAATGCTCCAACAATTAGCTACAACATGTAGAAGTTTGGAGCCAAAACTAAAATTTAGAAAAGATTTGAACTCTGCAAGGTGGAATCTATCTAAGGATTTCTAATAGTTGGATTCTTAATACCCTAGATGACTTTTCAGGGTTTTCTAGTGAATTTTGGAACATCATAATGGTGTGGGGAGTGAATTGAAGTCTGATTGATGTTTTCTGAAGCTTCCAAGGTAACCTAATATTTTTATACACAACCCGTGGCATCTGGGGAAGTTCGAAGTCCAAAAGGAGTAAAAAAATGGAGTAAAAAGTCACAACTAATCGCATTTGTAGATGGAGTGGCGTTGCAAGCATACCCACGCCACTCCTACACTAGCATTGGTTATACTCCAATGCCACTCCAACACCAGCATCCAAGATTTCACGGATTTTTGACTTTTGGAGGATTCTAAGCATACCATTTCATGCATACATTATAGGAAAAGTAGGAAAACATGCATCATAAAATGTATATATGTACATAGATCATAAAATACAGGTACATATCCAAAAGAGCAAAGAAAAAGCAATTAAAGCATCTCCAAGACTGTCTAAACAAGTAAAGGAAATGACATCTAAGGCTCTCCATCATCATGGTCTGCCTCTTGATGAGAATCATCTCTAGCAGCGGTAGTATCGGCAGGGGCATCCATGTCCTCATCTTGATCACCTGAAGTCGTAGCTGCTTCCAGCTCGTTGAGACGAGCTCTCAAGTAATGGTTCATTTGTGAGGCATGCTCATATGCTGATTGCCAAGCATCACAAGCCTCAATAGTGAGAGTCTTACTAGCTTAATAATAGCTAACAAAACGAGCAACCTCAGCGGTCCAAATTTGAGGAAGAAAGCAAGTCAGAAAAACAAAATTGAACCTAGAAAAGCACAAAATTTGAGAAACTTACATGACTACATACTGGAGAAAAAGTGATGTAAGAAGAAAAAGTCATCAAAGCACGCTCCACAATGCTAGTAGGAGAATGATAAAGTACAGTGTGACATGGGAAAGAAGTGATCATACCTGGAACACAGTCAGTAGGGTCCTCTGGAGGATGCCTATGAACTGGTCATTGAGATTGTTGTCGGGTAACTCTAACCCCAGGCATGGTCCCAGTCATCTAAGGAGGTCAAAGGCTAGGCCCAGCCTCATCACTAGAAAAAGGAGGCACCTCTGTCGACTCAGGGGCATCCTCAACCTGAGCCTCCCTAACCTCTAGAGCATCGATCTCCTCATAATCATCAGAATCCCCAGGAATAAAGAAAGTAACAATGCCATTTTGGGCCTGCATCTTCTAAAGAATCAACACTTGAACAGAAGGTTCAAAATGGATAAGACTAGGAAGATTAATGCATACGAGAGCCAATTTCTGCTCAGACAGGGGAAGGCGAGGAAGGCATCTCTTCAACAAGAACTTGGCATACGCCTTGAAACGAGCTAAGAAAAGAGTACAGGGAGCCTCAGCAAGTGCTCACACCAAAGCCTCACAAACCATGGTATGACCCCAGAACATGTCTGTCGGAGGATGGACAAGTACTCTACGTGTCTGCCTGGAGTACTGGTGGTGAACTTTCTCTCCAAGATACCACATTCGCATCCTAGGGGCCTCAAGGAGAATCCTCAACCTATCCTTTAGTTTACTGGCATACACACATTTGGGGAAGTTCTCTGCACTGCCCAACCAGTCAACATCAATCTGCAAGAATAGAGCAAACAGGTAATTTTCTGAAAACTTTCAAAAGTTTTTTAAACTAACAAGTTTGTTTCTTTTTACATCATCAGCAGTTAAAGCATTAAGAAGAATGCGATGGTCGTGAACCGAGGTCTCATGGGTCGGCTACCGGTTCATGGCCCAACGACCTAGAAGTGGAAAGGATCGAGTCAGAAGGATGGGTGTGAATAGTTGAATCAAGCCAAGCTCGATGGCCCAAACCTGTAAAAAGAGAAAAGAAAGTTAGAGGCTAAAAGGAAAAATGGAAAATAAAGTAAAGGTAGTTCACTGACTTACATGAGTAGCATGCCAGAAGCCGCAAAGCTTCTTCCCGCCCAGTGAGACGCGGTCCATCCAGTAGTAGAGATAGGCTAGGGCCGCAGATCCCCAATCAAATGTGCTCATAGCAGTAAAATCTCTAAGAATGGGGATGAAGTGGATGGGAACTGTGCTATTAGTGTCACAGAAAAGGGTGCTACCTAGCAGATACAGAATAAATGCACGTGCCATTCTGTCTGCACGCCCTCCTACACTGCCATCATAACCCAGCAAGTGGTTAGTGATCTCGTCAATATGCAACCGCCTAAAAGTCTTTTGCTGAGGGACTATACCAATCATCAGCCTGATATACTCATCTTGAGTGGCCTCACTCACAGTATAAATCACAACATCAAAAGAGATCGGCTCCCCTGAACAGGCTAGGCCTGTGATATCAAAAAAAAGACATGGGAGAAATGGTATACTCTCTGCATGGCAACTGGAAAGTATGTGTGGTACTGAACCATCTCTCTAACAGTGCTTGCATAGAATGAAGGTTGCAATGACAACTCGCTTGGTCCTCAGAACGAGCAGGTAAAGCACTAACATATGATCTAAATCTAGCCTGGTGAACCAAGGTTCACACCTCAAGAGGCATCACTCTCCAAACCTCACGGGCTTTATAGAAATTTCCCTTTTGATTGAAAGTGACAGTGTCTCTCTACAATAGGTAGGTACAGGTGTGATTTCATATTCTAACCTAATTGTTTTGTAATTCTTTATCATTTTATCAAATTTTGACTAACTTAGGAAGCTAGGACATGCGTATACACATTTATAGTATCCATATAAGTAAAATTTGGCATTTTAGACAGTCAAAACATGCATTTTTAGCCTCGGAGGATACGAAACTCGTCCAAAGTGGCGTTTAAGGGTCCAACGCTAGTTGGACTGGCGTTGGAACCCTTCAACACCACTTGGACTGGCGTTGGGTCCTCCAGGTGGCGTTTTGTAGTATTTTCTCTTCCATTTTATAGCAATTAAAGAAAATCAACAGTACCCAGTCATGCAATGATGAAATTGATAAGTTAGAACACTTACCTGGCCTCTAGCACGAAGAGAAATGTGTTTTTTGATGGAAGAAAGAGGTGAAACCTTGTCTCCATAAGCTAAACCTCCATTATCAACCTTGCAAGTTTCCTCCCTTGTTTCAAAAATGGAGATGAAATCCCATTGGGGAAGAAGACGGGGGTCTAATGCAGCTGGAAATGCCATTCCAACAAGTCCAAGTTCAAAGATTTTGGTTAAAATTTGAATAAGAAAAGAAAATGAGTAAAATGGTGAAAAAGAAAATAAAGAGGAAGAAGGAGGGCTACTGCATGCTGGTTTTGAATGCCCAAAGTGGCAAATTACCACTTTGGTCCCTGAAGAAAATTTTCAAATAAGGACAGAAGTTTCGATGCAAATATGTCCAAAAACCAAGATTTAAGGCTAGGAAAGGCCAATATGAGTCCAATTGGGGGCAAAATTTAGAAATTCAATAGAAATTACAGACAACTGCAATTAGAATGATAGAGTTGATAGAGGAAAATTACAAAAAAAAACCTTTAAAAAACTCTAGAAAATTCCAAAAAATTCCTAGAAAATTCCTAAACATTTTCTAGAGCCTAAACATAGTTTCAAACTCTAACAAACCTTGTTTTAAACTCTGAAAGTATTTAAAACAAGTATTTTGTTTCAAACTCTGAATGGATTTGAAACAATTTCAATCCAAACCTCGTTTTAAACTCTGAATGGATTTGAAACAATTTCAATCCAAACCTCGTTTTAAACTCTGAAAGTATTTGAATTTCAATCCCAATTCAAACCTCATTTTAGACTCTGAGAGTGAGATCAAAAATTTTCTAAACTCTGAAAGCATTTGAATTTCAATCCCAATCCAAACCTCATTTTAGACTCTGAGAGCGTTTAAATGAGTGAGATCAAACCTTATCCCAAACCTTGAAAAGTACTTTTCCCCAGTTGAATAACCTCCAAAATTGAAGTCTTAGAAAGCAGACATTCCCCAGTGGAGCATTACTAAGAAGATGACTCTTAAATCTCAAAGGATTGCCCTCAACCAAAAGGAAACATAAAATCCCCAGTGGAGCAATTTCCAATCCTCATTGGAATTAATGTTGCGAGGATTGCCGTCCAAAGAAAGTTAACACCATTCCCGTGGAGTCAAGTCGCGGTAGCTGAGGTCCGAGACAAGATTCTACACTCTAGAGCTAAGGTACGCATTTCTTTTCCAAAAATTATATAGTTAGTGTTTTGTCGTCATTTTCCATATTATTGGTTAATACTCCAAACCTCCGACAAAGCGGGGACAAACTGTAGACAACTAATTTTTGGATGCAGGAATCTGGAAGCGGCTTGGAGGCCCAATGATGATAGCATATGCTTTAACTAGCATGAGTCGGATGATGTTGGCTTATTGCTAATCACCAATTAGCTTTTGAAAATATTTTGAAACTTCAAAAACCCGTTTTGAGTCAGAACTAACTTGTTTTAAACCTAACCGTGCAAAATTCAGATGGTCTTTGCCATAACTTCTTGTGTGAATCTCAAAATGGCTTGAAACTTTACTTTTTGTAGATTGGGCCATTCTGCACATTTTTGTCTCTAATACAGTTTTTCAGATTTTGACGTTTCAGGCCTCAAATGGACACTAGAAGGGTCAAGCACCACTCAAGGGCTTCCAACGCCACTTGAAGTGGCATTGACTCTTCTCAACGTCACTTGGACTGGCGTTGGGGTACTTTAACAGCTCAAATGATGATTCTTGTATCCAAATTTCAAATTTTGATGATTGGATAAAGATAAATTTTGACCCAGATGATTTTTTATCCTTGTTTTAAGATTAGGTGGAGATAGAAAGGGATTGACATTATCTTCCCATTATTATCTTTGATTTACCCCTAATTTTAATGGATTTTCATCAAATTATCACTATTTAAAATGAATTTCTATCTTTTATCTTCTTCGAACCTATCTACAGCAGCTTGGTCAAACAAATTTGACTCCCTTAAAGCCCAAGAATGAGGCTATATTCAGATAGTTTATCCCCAAGAATGGGTAAACACTAATTTGAATTTGGATAGGGATAAAAATTCAATGATTTGAGCTCATCCTTTTTAATTTTCTGCCTATAAAAGGCAATAAATTCTCTTTGAGAAGGAGGTTGGTTGGCTAGTGACAAAAAATTCATTTTTTAATCTGAAGCAATTCTAAACTTGGGTATTTTTGAAGCTAAAATCAATTCACTACAAAGATTTTTAACTTAGAAACCCTAGGTTTCTTTTGCATTGGATTTTTTTGGTGTTTCTTAAGAATAATACAGCCAGCCATTCCACTTTTCATGGTGATTAGCAACAATGAAGCCTTGTTCTACATCATTTGATGCTCTCTGAGGGTACTCAAGCCAATTCCAGAGGGCTTCTAGGTATGTTTGTTCTGTTTTGGTCATTCATGGTATGATTTGTTGTGTATAACATGTTTGGTGATTTTAAATGATTATTTGCATGATTTATGGCATGATTTAAATGCTTAAATGATGTAAAATGATGCTCATATGCTTTGTATATTCATTTTCTGTTACTAACATGTTTCTACAGTATTAATAAAATTATGGGTAAGATTTGAATTGATTTTGTGTTAAAATGAATTTTCTGTGATTATTTATGTGATTTTAACCTATAAAAATTGCATCTTTAAATGAAAATATGTGTTTAAATATGTTTTGATGCATGGTAACATGTTCTGGGATTAATATGAATATTTTTAGGTTTATAATATTTGTTTTTGGCATTCAAATCGTCTGCATATTGCATTTTTCTGCATTTTCCATGATTTTCTACATTTTTTTGGATCTGGGCGTGCACTGGCGTTGGGTCCAGTTGAACTGGCATTGACAAGCCTTCAACGCCAGCTTATACTGGCATTGGAATATTGGACTGGCGTTGAGGTCTTTTCTTGGCTTAAAAATTGCTTTTCACGTGGAATTAAGCGACGAGGTAAGCTTCCAGACCTTCTTGGGTATTTTTTGCAGGTTTTAATACATGAAAAATGATTAATGATGTTTATTTGGTATTAAAATAAGTTAAAACAAGTTAGAAACCTAGGTTGTGTTGCTTGATGCTGATATGTGTTTTAATCACTTTTTGCATGTAATTTGATTTCTAATCATATATAGTAAATTTGTTAAAATGAATATTGTTTGTTAATAATAGAAACTGACTTTTTATAAATGTATAATGCATGTAAAATGTAGTATTTTTCTTTATTTTATTGCTTTGATATAATTGCCATAGAGGAAATGAAGGTTAGAATAATTTTAGAAGTGGCTAGTAAGAATCACGCCCTAAGAATGCAGTAGTCCGATCACAGAATCTCTAAGGTCAATGTGTCTTTGCATTCTTAGGGGAATCGAGATGCATACCATGTAACATATTCATGCTGCCAGTTTAGGTGACGACTCACTATTAGCTCCCTTATGCTCAACGCACAGTACCGCAATCGTCAATCAAGTTGGGACTACTTAGGAAACCCCTCTTTGTCTACAGTTCCATGTGTTGTTCTATGTTGATGATGTTCATATTATTTGCTAGAAACTATTCTGACTTCTACTTTTTACAGATGGATGATGTTATTATGCTGTGTGACTTGATCTTAGGTGTGACTCTGAGACAACTTGGGCTTAGCGCCCACTGTTATAGGATTAATGTTGACATGCTTACTGGTGTTTGCCAAGCCACAGTCTGTTTTACTTTCTTTGATCTAAGTCTGGGGATGATGTTAAAGGGAGAGTTGACAAGTGCAGTTCATAGCACAATTCCAGATGCAAAACATGATTCTGCCATGCTTGCAATTAGGTTCCTTAAGGACCGCTTTGGTGTTGAGATCTTTGATTATTATCTACAGGAGCTCATTGATCTTAAAGCATGTTTTGATGTTATGATTGATGAGTGCAACACATACAAGACTGCCTATGAGCAACTAAATTTCAAGTTTGAGGGTTTGCAAAGCAAGTTTGAAAAGCTTAATGCTACTATAATGCAACTTAACAAAATGATTATAATGGCTGCTCTAGGGGACTAGACACTTTCCTTGAGTTTTTGTGGTTGTCCTCTGTGTGTTTAGGGGCAGAAAACAGTGGCCAGTGTGTGCTTTGTATGCAAATTATCTACTGACTTGGCCCTAGATGGCCATGGGTGCATACGTATAGTTTATTTTGTTTTTTGTTTAACTGTCCACCCATGTAAATGTGTATGAAAAGTTGATACAGCTCATGTGGACTTTAAATACTAATAGTCATGTTTGACCCCTACTGTATTACCACAGACTAGTGTAAATGAATAAAATAATTATGCTATGTAGTCTCATTTCCTGTATGCTTTGTTTATTAATGTTATTACATTGAAATGCACATGACTGTATGGTTATGATATTTTCCCATGGACAAAATCTCAAGTTTATCCTCATATGTCAGTCATGTCATGAATCAATTAAATAAAATGGTCTGCTTAACTTACAAATTGTTTTTGATATATTTTATTCAGTGAACTCATGCAACTTATTTAGTGAAATGTTAAAGAGGAATGGCATTCACATTTCAAACAAGGCTAGGTTGCAAACATATCTTTAAGCAATTGAGTATATTGTAAACATAATTCAGAAAGTGAGCATTTTATCATTTTATCATGTGCACTTTGCTATTGGCAACTATACTTGTGAATGCAATCAACTAAATGTTAATGTGTTTTCTTTAAAATGTGCTTCATGTTTGTTAAATTAATTTTACAGGTGGACTTATCTTTTTTGCCGACTCCTACTGTTGAGCTCCACTTGCCGAGGTCAGCCCTCTTTCTGTGTATTGGCAGCTGGGCCATTACTCACTTGCATTTACATCCTACAAAGTATAAAGTTAACTTTTTTCAAATTAATTATTGCATATTTAATAGATGTTGTGTGTTGAACTAGAGATATGTGTGGGTTTATTAAGTGAGAAATGTTGAACTAGAGATATGTGTGGGTTTATTAAGTGAGAAATGGCACAATTATGAGTCAAAAAACAACACAGTAAAATGCTATGTATGCATGTGCCATGAGTGGCAGTAAGCTTTGTCTTGGTAGTGATTTAATCAAATAACATTTTCACTCATATATCATTTGATTTAGCTTGCATTGATTTGTACTAAAGAAAAAAAGGGGCAGGGCAGAGCAGGGTTCACACAATGGACCAAATCATTTAAATTACAGTCTCACTCATAAATCATTTGCTGAAATTAAGTGCCATGTTCATTTCTATTAATCTATGAAAGTTTGTGTGCTTTGTGTGCCATCAGGGAAAAAAATAGCATAGCATCAATAACAGTAACAGATATATTTTGTTGGTCACTTAATTCTATACTAGATAAGCCTATAATAAATGTACGAATATAGAGAAAATTACCTGTGGGTTTAGCCCAGATCATATTGTCAAAACGTGCCTGCACCCCTTTTGCTAATCCCAAATTCCCATTTCAGTTCATTATTTAGATTTAGATTCAGATTAGATTTAGATTTAGATTTACATCTTTAGATTAGAAAATGAAAGCTTGCCTTCAAGTCTACTACGAATTCCATGCCCAATGTCACACAAAAAAATGTTTTGTTTGAATATCAAATTGAATTTCTTAAACACTTAAAAATGAATTCTGTCTTAATAGAAAATAACAGCCGCTGGTATATTTAGGTCACTAAATATTTCTTGATAAAAAATGAATTGGTGATTTTCTACTG
>CANYLF012407395.1:0-16178 GCA_948193215.1 Bocquillonia castaneifolia
AAAAAATTGTTGTGTTTTTTAATTAAACATTGAACTTTACCATTTGTTTATTTTAAAATTAGAGCAAAATAAACGAAAAAAATTAAGAAATTAAAAGAAAAAATATGTTTTCATTTCTATTATCTGTATGGTTTCTTAATAATGATGGTGGAAAGGAAAAGAGATGGCTTTATAAAATATGTTCTACAATTTTATCCTCAGTTTGATGAAGTAAATATTGTTAACATTAAGGGTCATTTAGTAAAATAAATTTCATTTCACTCTTATCTTTTTCTATTTCTTTTCATTTCTCTTTATTTTGAAAAGAAGTTGTTGATGGCTTTCCTATGATTTCCATTTCTTAGTTTCTTTATAAACTAAAATATATATTTTGATAAACTTTTCCATTTCTCAGTTGACATCCAAATAAAGAAAATTAAGGATAAATCATTTCTTTTCTTCTCTTGATATAAATGAAGTGTTAGTAAAAGTTATAAATTCATTTGTAATTTTATTTCACTTATCAAAATTGACTCAAATTAATTTAATTATATAAATTGTAATAACCATTTCTAATTAATTTAATAATTTTTTTTTCTAATTTAGGACTTGTAGTTAGGGTTAAGAATAAGAAAAAAAATTAATTTTGTAATATTTATTTGCATAATTTATAAAACTTAGAAACAAAATTAAGTAATAATCTATTAAAAATGATTGTAAATTTATAAAATTTACTAATGACATAAAATTAATAATTTGTTTTTGTTAATAATAACTAAAATTTGTATAATTAGTCACATAAATTTTAAAGAAAGCATATAGAAAAAAGAAAATTGTTAAATTCAACAAAAACTTTATAAAGCACACATTATATTGTAAAATATTTAAATTAATAAGACTTTTAATATTAAAAAAATCAAAAAAATGCATAAAAATACTATTTTTGTTCAAATTCTAAAAGGAAGGGAAGTTTCAAGAAAAATAAAATAAACCTATTAAAAATTTTATTTCAATAATTTAAAATTTGTAAAAATGATAAATTTATGAAAACATATAGTGAAACAACATTTGAGAGAAAAATACATGACTTTTCTATTCTATTTTCATTTTCTTTGAATAGCAAACATGACATGAATTCATTTCCAGCTTTGTCTGGACTTCCTATCATCTATTCCCAATGTCGGAATAAAAGAAAAGATTCTTTCTATATAGTTATCGTCCATAAAAATCAAATCCTCTTTTTATTTAATTTTTTGATAAAATAAAAATAAAATCCTCTTAATGAAAAAGTATAGCTTAAACCATGATTTAAGGGAATGCAAGCCATATAAAAGAGACTCGATTTCCCGACGAATTGATGTTGGATTCTCTCATTAGTCCAAAATCACTCTCAGCTTAATGATGACAATACTATAATTAAAATTTTGATAAATTGTGAAATGATACTCAAAACATTTTATTAAATTAAAAGTAACAGATTAGACAATGATATATGTGATCCCACATAAAAGCCCTTTTCAGTAGTAATTCGGATGAGAGACTGTGGAACTTTGTCACCATTAGACTATATGATCACATGTGAGTGTTGCCCCCCACCAAGTTTGTCGTTTTATTTATACACCACATGTGACTTGAGTAAGACTTTTCTTTTTGCTAATCATGTTTTAGTTAATGGTTAAAAGTAAACTTTATAACTTATTAAGTTTCGGGTTTAATTTTCATAGTGGGTTTTAAGTTAAAAGTGAGGTAAATACTCCATCTAATGAAAAAACAAAAAGATAAAGACCTTTTTTCCCCTAAAAGATTAGCAATTCTTTTATGATATTAGAAGCAGTAGAGGATGTCCTAAAGAAGACTTTGGAAATGTTCGAGGCTAAAAGTGTTTTTTTTTTTTAATTAATTATTGATTTTTTAAAATTTTTCAAAATTAATTTTTGAAGAAATCTATTTATCTACTTTTTTCCAATAACAATTTTCAAAATTGATATTTTTTTAAAAAAAATTAAAGGTGTTTTTTTCCAACCACAATGCCATACAAGGGCCTTTATGTTATGCATTTATTATAGTTAATTGACAAAGATTAAACATGTAAGGAAAGATGCAATCGTAGGGTGCAGTCATTGTAATTGCTTGGATTTATGGACTATAAATATAATTTTGGGGATTACATCCCGAATGTACAAGATTTTTTTTTTTTTAATTTTCAAGTATGATATGACGAAATATAATTTGTATCGTATAAATTGAGGTGTATTTCTCATTGGTTCAAATAAGAATCGGGCAAGTTTCGCTTATCAAGAGTCCAATTAGTAAAAGAAAAATGTGTCCCTCAAAACATCACCTTGGTTAGGACATTTGTATTGATCTTGAAAGTCCCATGTTCAAATCCCCCAATATAAAAAAAAAAACAAAACAAGACAAAATATGAGAAAAATTTAAAAGATAAATGCAATTGGATGTGCATGTACTAAATAAGTGAGCCGCGAGCATAGTATAAGTAGAAAAAAGAAAAGAAAAAAAGACTAAACCAGTAATTATCAACAGGATGTGCATGTAGTATTGTAAACAAACCGCAAAAATTTACACTATAAAGCATAAAAAGACTTAGCTAGCATGCGCATTTGACAGTACTCCATGAGTCTGCGCATTCATTTTGCCGTGCCAGCACCTGAAGAAGAAAAGGGAAATGAACAATGGAAGTAAATGATGCACATTAAAGAATGTGCCAGCCACTGGCTATATAATCATCACTTGATAATTCCGCTACATGGATCATCAATTTCATTACACTACATGATTAATAAACTAACACCAAAATTCATGGCTATTGGTTTCTAAGACATGTACAACGCCAATCTGTATTCACAATTTCAACAAAATCGGTGGTATTCATTTGTGAGTTCTTATATTTCTCATGTTCTCTATTTTGTCCATCACTGAACCATCAACGTTCTTCGAGTAGTCCAATTTTCGCTGTTTAGCAATTAAACGTGGTCTCAGCTGCAAAATAAAGTTCCATGTCAAGCACAGAAATCAAACAAATAAATACCATGCATATTTGAACCACAGCATACATTACGATCCTAAACCGCAAGTTAAATTTACCATCAGTTTACACGCCATTCAATCGAATTATTGCAAATTATAAAAATCTCCCCAGATGATGGTCACAATTTCAGCCTATCTGAATAGGCCCAAGAGGGCACAAAATTGGCAATGAGATATCAGTTCTTTTAATATAAATTGTCTATGCCAAAAGACAAATTAAGTATCAAATTTTGCAGCAGGTTCATGCGCATGAAGATTTAGGCAATGTTCCATGTCAACAAGAAGTAGATATAGTAACTACAAGTCAACAGACAGTCCAATGCGTACAGGGATCAACCTCAGACAGGCATACAGGTTTTTTTAAGTAGCAAAATGCAAAACATAAATTACCACAAGTCTGTATCATACCGCCTGAACATACTTCAGTTGCTTCAGAATTAGATCTGTATCCAGCTCCTACAGCAAATGCATAGAACAAAATGTAAAAGCACTGAAGAGAAGCAACGGTCAATAACAACCATATACATGTACTGATGTTGGATAAAGCAACAGCAAATTCTATATTAAAATGGTCACTATAAAAGTTCATATGGTTCTACAGTAAAATTAAAGGTACCTATCCAAGCAAATTTGCTAGCAATGGCAATCAAATATTAAATTTTCACTAAAACAGTACAATTGCATGCTGATAAATGCATCCACTTTTTAATTCATGAAGTGATGATTGTGTTGAACATCATTATCAGAAATAGAATCGTACAATTGTCCATTTGAATCTTGTATGCAGTTTGATTCTCTACCATAGAGATTTAAATCTATAAGATGAATCAATAAATACTTGTACCATAGCTGAATTGCTCACTTCTATAGTGAATCAAGCAAAGTGATATGATTCGGTCAATTTAGTTGATCCTTCTATTGTCATGCTTATAGGACACAATGATTTACAACCCAGGAATTTGTTGCATAAGTTGCCATATAGCCCTTTTCTAGCAACCTGATGTGAAAATAATGCTAAAAATAGAAAGAAAATTGCACAAATATTTGAATCTTTAATTTAGTTATATAACATTATAATGACCAACAAAGCATGCATGCAAATCTTATGCATAGGGTGATTCACACCAACAATCATTGAACTTGACCCCACTATTTATCTAGGTCGCAAAACTTTTATTTGTCATATTATTAGTAGCTTCAATTTTGTTTAAATCCAGTTGCTTACTTCAATACCAATCATAAATTGGCCAAAGCACGTGCGTTTGTGTGTGCGAGCACTTTTTTGGGTAAAACTACAATGTATATGATACTACAAATTCTGCTTTACACCAATGGGATTTAATAGACCACTTTTCCTTCAAAAGTAAAAAGTCAAAACTTCTGAATTATGCTTAATTTGTGTAAGATTGCTAAGTGCTCAGGAAAGGAAAGAATGTAACATGTAGAAACCAAATTTTCCATTGAATTTGAAAATATGGATTAAAACTACTAATATAAATGTAACCAAACTCAGGACTGAAAAATATCAATCAGAAAATTTTGCCAGCCAGTTTTATGATTTAATATCTTCTGGTTCTGAACCCAACTTCTAATATTTCATGACCTCTAAGGTCAAGATCACAGCAAATTACAACGGACTCTTGAAGGCAGTGATTTAAATGAAATCTATGCAAGAAATTCTCAGAACTGGCTGCATTCAGAATTGAGCTTTTCTAGCCATATTGTATGGACTTCTACAAAATATCAGTAAGATTTATTTTCATACATAGAAGGGCCAACATCCAGAAATTGAAAGATGGAGAAACTTCAATTTTGCAAGCTTAATGTACCTGAGGCACTGCACAATCAGCATGAATCGGATCCCAGAGGACAGAGCAGAAGCACTCCCAATCGTCAGTTTGGACCTCAAACAGAGGAGCCCTGTTATTGGAAAACATAATTTAGACTCCAGTCACAGTTTAATAAAGGAACAAATAAGATCTGCAACTGCAACAATTCTCAAATATATAGATACATATACACACAAAAAATAAGACACAAAGTGACAGAAAACCAGCCGGATTGGCAACTACATTGGAATTTTACATTGGGTAATAGGCTTATTGTAACAAAAATACAATTTAAGTTCATGATTGCATTTGCATGGTAAGAAATAGCATCTGAACAGCTGAATTTTTTTTTTAGTTGACTGCAGGCAATCAGACTAGAATGTGGAAAAACCAAAGATATTAAAGATTTCTAATATCTCAAAGTCCAAAGCAAGATTACTGCTGTAACTTTTATTATCGACTGAAAGCTAAATGGAATGCATTTCAAGCATGGTAATTGCAGAATAAAACCTAAAACTTATATCTATGTTTCGTTGGATGTAATTGAAGTCATAATTCAGGACAGACTGTTTTTATATACAAGTGCTTTTTGGAAAGCATAGAAATGCGATAACTGAATCTAACAGTCAATTCTCACACATTTGGTTAGTTACTAGAACTTGATTCTTAGAAATCTGGAAGAAAAAAGATGAAGGCAATTTGAAAGATATGAAATCATGGCAAAAGTAACATGATTCTTGGACATAACGTGTTCCAAACAGGAAATGCATATTTCATTACTGCAGTTTGCAAAAAAACACTAGATAATGTAATATACTTCATCTGTGGTTTGCAAAAATGAATAAATAATGTAATGAAATGTTTATTTCATCATATAATCAGCTACACTTTAATTGAAGTAATTTATTGTACATGAAAAACCAAATGCAATCATACTACTTGAGTTTATTTTTATTACTTTTACAATTTATTTTTGTTACTTTTATAACTTTTTATTGTAATAATTTCTTTAGTTAAACACCACTCTCCAACTAGTAACACCAGCATCCCACTGCTAGCCACCACCACAACCACCTTCTTCCCACCATCACCACCTACCACTACCAATACTCACAGGCAATTACCACCTGCCCAACCCACCCCCACCCACTAATCCATCACTTCACCTATATCAATTTATTATCCCAACCACCATACAAATGAACCGTAAATAAAAATAAAATAATCATTGTATCTCATTATGCGCATTCTTTTTCTAAGAAAACGCAGAGACTCCTAAAGATATTTGAACTATTGCTCCAGCAGTGCAGAAGAGTGGAAATTGCAAGTGGTCCTGAATTTTAAATTGTAACATATTAGATCAATGACTTGTTTATCCAAAAATAGATGAAGAAGACTGTAGAGCCTGGAATGTATTTTACAACAATTAAATAAACCATATATAACATCTTCGCTATAATTTTAAGCTTCTCAAATCTTTAATCTTCGTTTTTTCTTGAATCTTTTGTCATATGCATAACCAAGGCAGATGCACAGTCACATGCATGCAACAGCAGACAATTGCACGTGTAAACAAACAGAAAGAAAACAAGAAAAAGGTGAGCCAAACACCAAATTTTGCTTGAAATATCTACAATTACACTTAATTAATGGAAGGAAATAAGAAAAAAAAAAGTACAGAACTCTAGGCTATTAAAAAACATAAAATCAAGACATTTGGGTTTAAAAATAACATCTTTGTGATTTTCTTGATATGTAAAGTTTACATTTCACTTCTCTAAAAGAAAAAATGCTTTGATTCCTGATATTTATCAATATTCTCACATTAGTCTCCACCCCATGATAAGAAAACATGTAATTATGTGCTTCATAATTTAAAGATCATCAAATTAAAAAGTTACTAAAAAGTAAATTGTAACATACCATACAGCCCTCTACAATCTTGTTTGTTTCACAAACAGAATTTCATAGAAATATTCCAAATTAAAGAAAAACTCACTACGCACGGATAATTGTGTTATTTTTGGATTTTGAAGACATGATTCAGCCAGCCAGATGACTCAGTTGGCAATCCAGGGGATCAACAGAATCGAGTTGAACGGTCATGTGCTTAGCAATTTGACAATTAACAAATTAAAAGGTTAATAAAATGTGAATTATAATATGTCATTCAACCCTTTCTAATCCTGTTTTTTTCACAGATAGAATTCCATAGGGGTGTTCCAAATTTAAAGATATCACACCAACCACTAATACGTGTATTCTCTTTGGATTTCCAAGATATGATTCCATGAATTAAATCAACCAAAAGAGTCAGTAGGCACTCAGCAGATCAAGTTGAACACTCATGTTAGATTCTAGAATGCAGCCACTACCCAAATAAAATCCTTACTCCCTTGCAACTTACAGTGATGTCCATTCATTAATTAGACCAACTGACTATCAAATGTTATTTTGCCAATGAAAAATTGTCCTTTTTTAATTTTCAAGGCCAAGGCCACTATACCACCCTTGCACTAATGGTGCATAATGATTCCAAGCGGTCCTTTTATCCTAAAACTACGAAAAATTTCACAATTGAATCTGCTAGCTTAAAAATTCACTAGTTAACTCTTATCAATCTTTCAGGATGGACTCATTGACACGAGCTATCAACAAGTCATTAGAATTAGGAACAATAGTTAGGGCCTCAAACATTGTCCACTTCATGGCACCCAACTGATGCATGACAGGGTTAGCATTCGTATTTATTTTCTCCATTATACGTTGCTGGTGTCCCTTTTTGCTCACTCCTGCCTTTTTGCATCAACCTGGGTACTATGGCGTGCCTTGCCACATTCACCTACCACTAAAGCTCACCCACCTACACTCATATCAATTAGTTTCTTCCCAGCCTGAAACATGTTGATGTCAACAATTTAAGTAATTCACTTCAATTTTCAATTATAATGCTTGCAAAAAAGAAGAAGAAGAAGAAGAATACACTAGATGTTCTCTTTCTGCTTTTGGACTATTGTTTGACCAACATAGTTGCAACTACGATCTGCAAGACAAATGCTTTTCAAAAAAAATTTGTTTGAATGCAAAAATTAAGAGCCAATAGTTTTCCAATTAAGGTTTAATTTTGAGCTTATCTAAACACGTCATGAAATTTGCTAATTCTATACAAAAATTCAAAACAGCTGCAGGCAGAGCAATCTGAATTTGTAATACCATGAACACACTGATTTTGTTATTAAAAACCCTGACCAAATCTCATAAATTATGGATTTTAAGCAAATCAGCAATTTCATCTAATTCTTTCTTAATTTATAAATTTTACTATATGCTTTATAGCTGGTAGCAATTCCGTCCAGAGTAAAAATCATGCCAGGGCTGGTGTACCATGCTAAGCTGGCACAAAAATTGAATGCTACTGACGCCAAGTAGGCAGTGATATGGGATGTAAATTGTTGAGATGCCTGCCTAAATTTGTTAGAAGCCCTAAATATTGCAGAATTTAATAGGTGTTAAACAACTTTTGGTTAACCCAATCAACAATTCAAATCTTATTCAACTTGTCAAGCCATATTAACATCCCAATTCAGCTGCAACACAACATGGACAACACCTCATGGCATGATTATTATCTCCTAAATATAATTGCGATCACATAAAAAATTGTGCAAATGAATTTTTATGGAGATCTTGGAGATGATGGATAATCATTTGGATAGGAAATTCTAATAATAATATAGTCCGGCTTTTAAAATTTCTTATTTATTAGATGCATATTACCATAAACCAAAAGCACAATCAAATGAAAGAACATGATTACTTAGTTTACCTGCGCCACTTTCCACATATAGTTCCATTAGCACTCTCTCCTGCACCATCTAAAACCTCTCTACACTGAAGCCAGTTACATATAGGGCTGAGATTATGAGGCTTATGTGGCTTGAAGGACTTGAAATTCTGCATAAAATAATATCAATCCTCTTGAGAACCTACAACAAGTACCAATAAAGAGAAATGTAGGACAATATAATACACAATTGCAGCCTTACATGTGACTTAACAAAATCTGATGGATCCATTTCCAAGGCCTCAGCCATTATATCTACATCGCTACAAGAAAATTTTTTATAAAAAGTCATAACCAGGTAAAAAAATTAAATGGAGAGATAACTATAATGTATATTCAGCTCCATCTTTAAATCTTAATATACAAAAAAGTAATATGAGAGGTGTATTTGTAGCAGCTTATTCTATCCTATAAATGCCATAGCATGAGAGAAAAATTACATACTAAAATCCTTCAATCAATTTAACACTCAATAAAGTATTCTGCCTCAGTATGCACATGGCTATGAAGCCAATAACCCAAAAAGCTCTCAGTATGATATCTGGTCTCAGCTAAATGCTTTCACTGAAAGATGGCTTAAAATTTTGCTTTTGCTTCTGACCAATCGAACAATGTTAGAGATAACTTCATGAAGTCATTTGAGTAGTGAGCTATCTTTTTCCTCTCATATAGCACCACACAGTTACCCCTCTTCTAGTCTTTTGTCCAGGCTGTAGAATGTGGTGGAATCAAAGATCAGGCAAATAGGAGCCAGCGACCAACCTGCTTCAAACAAATGTACATTTGAGTTTCGCTTAGCAGTTCCCTATGATGAATGGAAGTGATGGAGGCATATTCTCTATCTAAGGTCAAGTTCTGTTCGCTTTTGTTTCAAGAGAATCCAAAGAAGAAACAAATTCAGAAATCAATCGATTTTTTTTCCTGGATTTATGACTTCCCCCTTTTTTCACAATCTAGCCATCAACATGTAGGGAGGTGACGAAGATAAGAGATATGATTAAATATTTGCAATTACTGCCTCTTCCAACGAAAGAATATAAAGTTGCAATCATTGAACTTGATCCCCATTTGATTGCCTCCTTAATCCCCTTCTTATAGCAAGGATATTAGGTTTTTTGCAAATTCATGTCCTAAGAGTTACAATGACAAATAATTGTTTTTTATTTTTTGGAAAAAAAAAAAGAATTCCAACTCTCTGATATTTCCAGGAGAAGTTCCACAGCATTAATGATCCATTTTCTTTGGTAATGTTATGTTACCAACAAGACTCATATCTATTCAAATCACTTACGACCTCAATTGGTGTATGCCTTTGTCCTAATAAAATTATCAGTCTCACTCCAATAATCTCTTTTCCTATTTTCATCATTTAGAAAAATTCCTAGTTAAAACTAAGAAAGGCCATACAGATCTTTAGTTCATGCATACTCGCTAAGAGTCATGTAAACTTACAACAAACTGCAAGCATCCCCAAACGGGAATGCCAATTATGATTTCAACAGTATCCCAAGAAACTATGTAGACCATTACTGTTGTAATATCAATTGAATCCTATAGCCCTAATCCTCCTTAGTACTTATTAGTAGTAATCACATTCCCCAAACCTTCATATTAACTTCCCACATCTCTTAAAAACCAGCATTACATATTTTATTGTTTTTGTGATAGCACTTCAAAAGCCTAAATTTTGATGCTCGGCATAGAAATGGGTAGAGAAATGACCATTGGATACTTGATAATGGATACTTTATTCTTATAACAACACCTGAACATTGAATCACCATTGGATCTTTACATCTTATATTAGCACTCAAATGCACCTAAGAAACAAGTAATAGCTGCTTTAATATAAACATCCAAAAGGATTTTTTTTCCAATAGAATATGCAACAACAATGCCAAGACAGCTTAATAAGCATACAGTATCGTGTAGTTGGAACCTATTACCATGCTGCTGATGGCATTTTACAAAAGTGAACACAAGAGTGCAAAAGGATCTATCCACGTACCATACCACTTCCTAAAAGCTACATCACCCACTGATAATCATAATGCATTTAATATGCAGTACCTCTCCCCAAATAACATGATTTATAGAAACCAAAAAATGTGAAGGACATGACTTACACGTAAAATCTGTCAAGAACACTGAAAGGTTTTCCAAGCACAAGAAGAACCATTAACTAGAATGATTAGTATGACCCTCATAAAAAATTTGCATATTATAATTCTTGATAGTTTAAAGTGTAATATTTACCTATCAATTATTAGTACTAGTTCAAAAGTTCAAATATGGGGGATTATGAAAAGCACATACTTAGTGATTGGACCTGACCATTCTGGAACTTCAGCTTGAAAACCTTTCCCAATTCGAACACCAGTTGCATATGGCTCAATGTCTCTTAGCATCAATGCTATGGGATTTGATTCACCTGAAGAAGTATTTCCACATCTGCCCTTCCCACCAATCATATTTGGAAATCTTTTGGAAAATGTCTCCGTAAGAATTTTACACCGCTTCTTTGAGCATGAATGACAAAACCACTCATCTTCTGGTATCTTCCTTACACGAGGACTCAAGCAAGATAGATGAAACGCCTCCTCACAATGATCACAAATTAGCATTTTAACCGGAGATTCAAGTTTAGCACAAATTTTGCAAAACCGAGAAATGCTGCTAGCACTACTATCACCAACACCTTCAGCAGAACCACCAGTTTTGCTACGGCTTCTAATTGTAGAGACACATAAATCGTTTTCTGATGTATCTTCACCCGAGGCCTCCACAACCATTGCGCTAGATGAGGAGCACTCACTAGTATCTTCCACTTCAGTATGCATAGAAGCTGAAGCAAGTTCCATATCTGATTTTGATGATGAACAACTGTCATTTACACTGTCAACCTCAAAGATTTTCTGCCCAGTATTTTTTGACGCTTGGTCAGAGATCCGTTCTTCCATCAGTAAACATCCATTACTAGATTCTGATCTCAAAACATGAGACTCTCCTTTGCTTCCTGTATAAGGGATGTCACGATCTTCAACAGCATGCTCACCTTGAGAAACCACTTGTTGCTTTTTAACTGAAGGAGCACAAGAACTGACAACAGAGAGACAATCCTCCCCACTTCTCTTTGTACTTAAAGGAGCCTGAGCTGAAGAAACAGCACTCATTTTTCCCCGGAGCTTCCTTCGACTATATACAAAATTTAGATCAGAACTCTGGGGCATTTTACTGGCAGTTGATTGCTGATGACTAGTCAAAAAACTCGACGGGCATGAACAAACCTCGTTCTTTTCTTCCATGATTGATTCACCTTCTTTAGAACCAATTTTCAAGCATTCATTATATTTTGGACACATCTGCCAAATTTCAATACCAACTAAAATCATGTTGCACTAGTCGGAGACATAAAATTAGAGCAACTTAAATTGAACTCAATAGAGAAACACTATACAAACATTTGCACCTGCAACTTTTGCTCGGTATTCATGCACCAAAGCACACGCAAGATGTTTCCCAGTTGCTACTAACATTCAAACTCAAACGAACCTACGAAAACCATCCATTCATTCACTGCAATCAACAACACCAATCAAATTTTTTTAGAAAGAAGTACCAATAAAACCTACCTAAAAATAATTAAAAACAAACAATTGTTATAGCATATTTTTCCTGTGCTTCTGACTAAAAATAAAGAAAGAAACATCATACATGAACATGAACAATAAACACTCAATCATAATCCTAAACAGATGGGTAAATGGGATCAAATTAACAAGGCATGGCAAAAGAATATCTCCAATAACAATATGAAAGATTCACAACAATTTTTTTTTTAAAAATATTAACAATATTCGTTGATTCAGAGAAAACTGAAAATGCATAATATAACTGCATAAGCAATCCTAATAATCTTCTTTAAACAATAAATGCCAGTGCTGCAATAGTATACAAAAGCATTTTTCATATAAGGCTGATTGATTCGATAAATAGTGAATAAATAATGAAATGAGTGAAAGATTAGTATAGAAAAGCGCATACCTAGGACGGAGAGAAAAGCCTTTCAAAACCCTAACAATCTGAACCAGAAGAAAAGATGTCTTTGCGAACGGAACTAATTGGAAGACGAATGATTTTCTCTCTCTCTTTTTTGTATTTTATTTTATTTTGGTTATAATTACATTTCCCCCCTTCAGTGATTGTTTATAATGTTCTAGGCCTCTTGGGCATGTAGGAATCTGATTTCTTGAAATTAATGGATATCTATCAAACCTATTGGATGCTCATATTTGTATGGAATGATTTTAATTTAATTTATTTATTTTAAATTTAATTATGCTGTTAATATTCTTGTATAGTTTTAATTGATTACATTCATCTCATTTTCTTTATTTGTTTTATTTTATTAAAATAAAGTTTTTTTATATGTCGATAAATATCATGATCTTCAAAATTTTATGATTATTAAAAAACCTAGTCGTAACTCCCGCAATGCGCGGATGTATTTTTAAAATGTTATATCTATTTAATATATCGATATATTAATTTTTTTATAAATGGAGATATATTAAATATATGAATATATTAATTTATTTTTTCATAAATGTAGATATATTAAATATATCTGTATATTAATTATAATACATATTATTTGGCACCTTATTTATTTTATTTTAATAAAAAGATTTATTTTAAATTAGCCTTTTTTATATTCAAACTTTTATAATTGTTAATTTTTAATTTTTTTTCTATAGGGTCGCTCTGAAAGGCGCAAACAGTTGATCTCAACGTAGATCATCTTACGAATCATATACATCATCCTTCACTTTATAGACCGTAAGCTTATAGATAAAAGTATTATTAATATGAAATTTGAATGTAATTGAAAATATAGAATAGCATATATATTAGTAATTCCTTTCTCCTGTGCTTTTGTAGCCATTCCTATCAATAAACAGTTGTACATCTTTAGCTATGTTTGTTTGACAATTGACGCAGTAGGAACTGTAATCTCAGGATTGTACATTCCGGTTTGAATATTAATAAACTGAAAAAAAATCATGTGTTTCTAATGCAAGTTATGATAGCCATGGAAACTACTTATAAAGCCAAAAAATTTATAAAGAAATAAATAGTATATCCAATCCTAAAAAACCTTAAAAATATCCTGATGATGTTTTTTTAAAATTATTCAAATCGTCCACTTTAAAAAAGAACTATTCAAATGATTGAAAATATTATGTAAAAATCCTAACACTGAAAATGTTATGTAAAAATCGTAACTAATGATCGGTCTTTCTTTTCTTCTTTGTTACTTCTTCTACCTCATCTTTTGAGTGTTGAGCGCTTGCACTTTCATTGACATCATCTTCTGACTCTTCTTTACTTTCCATATCTTTCTCTTCCTCTGCATTTTTTTCTTTAGCATCATCTTATGTTTCTTTATTTTCCTCATAGTTTTCTTTTCTTGGACTTTGTTGCTGCATTTTGTTAATATTATTTATAAGATATAACATTTTAGAGACATGAATATTGATTTAAATTAATATTTGATTTTACCTCATCATTATTTTTCAATATTTGCGGTATAGACTTCATCCTCTATGTCAAAGATTTTGTTGACACGGTAGCTTTCATATCCAAACTTTATATTGTAGTCATTAAGCTTTATTCTAAAGATGAACCTTTTTCCACACAAACCTTGGATTTCAACAGGAACTTCATCTTCATCTTCTTTCTTGTGAATCAATCTTTCTGCATGTCTTTCTATTAATGTTGAAGCATCTCTATCAAAAATCACAAAAGTGGTACTGGAAGTATAGTCTGATACTTGAAGATGTATCCTATATCTGATATATTTGCAATTAAAATTTCTTAAATTAGTGTATAATATTTTTTTAATCCATAAATATATTTTTTTTGTTACCTTATAACTGGATATTTGTAATTTGCATTGCACTTTCCACAAGTATTTTTCCCATCCTTTTTTTAAGCTTGGTACTGCAAATATTGCAGCCGACGAAATACCATCGATCTTCGGTCAATATCTTCTCTACTTTTGTTTTGACAGTGTATTCTAACACTTCCTGTAAAAAGATGAAATTGTTTTGCAATAGTAAAATAGAGCATCCAAAAATTTAACATTATTTAAAAATGAACATGTAATTATTTTTAATTTAAAAAGTGAATTGAAAATTATTGGAAGTGAAGAGGCTAATAAAATATAAATGGACTTTCAATGAGAAGATGCATTGAAGATAAAATAGTAACTAAAGGTAGTACAATTAGAACATTGAAATGATGGATGAAACCTTGCTACGATAAAAGCATACATTCACTACCAATAATAAAAGGTTTAAACTTTTCCAAAGGTTTCAGATTCATATAGCTGGGATACTTGATTAAAATTTTCAGGTTCAAAGTTAAGAGTAATCTCATCATAATGAATATATATATATATATATATATATATATATAAAGGACAGTGTACTAACACAATTTAAACTGATATTAATTAGTGATATGCAGAAAATATGTACATAAGGTGAAATTCACTTGATAAATCACTTTTGATACAATATGGTCGATGCTTAAAATACAATTATAATACTTTAGATAATGAAATGAAGTTACCCAAAACTAATGAAATTAAGGAATGAATAAAATTAATGACGATATTTTTTAGACAAATATAAGAACACAAACAATTCTAGAAAATTTCTAAGTGAATTAATAATGGAATAGAATTCTAATTTTTTATTGTATTTTCATGCCAAATAATTCATCATTGCATCAATTCTGCTTTATATTTCAAAATTTCTTTTAAAATTTTATAACCTCAGTATATGATAAATTAATAACTTTCAGTTTAAAATTTGCCCTTACCTAAAAATACATTAGATTTGATAAATTTACTAAAGGGCAATTATGCGATATATATTATGACAAAAAAAGGTGTGATTTAAATTTATATAAAAAATTTTTGTATAGTATTACATTTTTTTGTTCTGACATTTGATATAACCTAACTTTGTCGATTCCATGTGATGTCAATTACATCTTGGATTGTCCTCCTCTTTCTTTTTATTTGTTCTTCTAAAGGCACCACTTCTTTATTTTTTCCACAATCTGCAATGGGTCCTTCGGTGGGAGTGAACTGCATTGTTTTATTTTTCAAGAAATGGTATGAAAAATGTTAGATCATCGATAGTTAAAGATAAGTTTATATATCATTTTTTAATTTGGAAAGAAACAATTATTTAAATTATTATTACCTTTTTAGAATTTCTTCTACTTTTAGAATTTCCAAATTTATGTAAATTTTTGTTGCATTTGTAGAAGAAAAAGAATATTTATATGTTATATTTGTAGGAATAATTTAAATGTTAATATCATAAGATAATGTTTATTTTTTTTGAATCATTTATAATAAAATTTTTTACTTACTCATAAATGTTGTTACTGTATTTGATGTA
>CANYLF012407740.1:0-15171 GCA_948193215.1 Bocquillonia castaneifolia
TATTATTTATAATTATGCATCCATTTATTATTTAATGTCTATTATTTATTTTAAATGAAAATTTACTTGCTAAAAATAACAAGTAAAATGCAATAAACATAAAAAGAAGATAAAACAAATTTTCATCCAAGTAAAAATAGGAATTAAGAAAGTTAAGCTCCCAAAAATGCCATTAAGTGTCACAAATGCAATAAGGGCTTGGCAAATCATTATAACAGAAGTATTTTTGGGAATACTTTTGATTTTTAAATTCATATCATTTACTCGAATAAAAAAAAATTAAATCAGTAAAAGAAAAATTATTATATTATCATTACATGTTTATATATATATATATATATATATATATATATATATATATATATATATATATATATATATATTTTAAAGGACCCGGACAAATTGGGTATCCACAGAAGCCCTTGAGTTTTCTTATTCACCATGAAATTCTTTAAGCTTTCTTATTTATTTTGAGGAAGAGAAAAGAGATATTAATTTTCTAGCCTTGGTTTCCATCTATTTATAGTGCTTAAACCCTAACTAAGGCTGCTCACAAATTCTAGAATGATTAGGACTTGTTTTAATCAATTCTAAATAATAATTCATTGTAAAAGTCTGATTTCCCCTAATACTACATAGAGCCTCTAACTTGCAACTCAATTTTTAGATATCTATAACTCTAAACGGGCATGACTTCTTCATGAGAGTTGTAGATCTCAATTTTCTCTTAAATTTAGGCTTTTGAATCACCTAATTCCAAGTTTCTTAGCCCAAGTTATGGCCCGTCGAAGTTGTTGCACTGTCAGACTGAGAATTTAATGCTAAAAATCCAAATTTCTTAGGAAAATGCAAATGATTAATATAAATTTAAAATTAATTCGTATAATAAAGTGAAATTTCAATAAATATATAATTTTTTTATCTTTTAATCCTAATAATATATTTTTATAATTTCAATAATTTATAATTTTATGATTAAATTTAACCCAATCCATATATTATATGGATTTATATTTTTTTTTCAATTATTATGTCTTTAATATATATTTAAAATTTTAATTATGAATATTTTTAAATCCTAATTGGCTAAGGATTTCATTTTTTATTAATAAATAAATATATTCTAATTATAAATGATTAAGGAAATTTATATTTACTATTAATTAATTAAAATAATTATTAAATGACTATTTAAACTTTCATTAAAACCTTTTAATGAACTAATTAGGAAATGACAAGGGGGTCAATTTGCTTATTTGCCCCCCTCCCCTTCCCACTTTTATATATGTTAAGGATAAGAATTAAATTGCATTTTTCTCGATTCACCTGTAAATTTTCAGGTCAAAATTAATTAAAATAAATTTTTTAGAAGAAATACTAATGATAAAACTTTATGTTATAGGACTCAAAGCTGGGAAAGCACGGTGTTGTAAAAAAAAAAGTTCATGAACCGTAATGGGATATAGAGATAAAGATTCGGAAGTGTCATTAAAAATTGCCCGTTAAATTTGACAGAAAGGAAAGTTAGACACAGGAGGTCTCTTTAATTCCATGACAAGTAAACGTTTAACACTTTTGTCTGCCATACTTAACATGCCAAAATCGTGAACTCCATTCAAGCAACCCTCATCCAATATTCGACACCAATTATCATCAGTAAAATAAATGGAATTCCATTGGCATCCGGCAAGAAGCTGGTTGTTTTTTAAAATCTAAAAGACTAACTTTAAATTTTAGGAGTATAAGTGAGTTTAATTACACCTTTTACCTTTTTCCTTTTAATTTCTTATGTTTTAAAAGTGGAGTTTAATTAGTTTAGTTACACCTTTTACCTTTTAATTTCTTCTTTCAGGTATATGTATATATGTCGGTAAAATTTTTCAATAACTAGATTAGCCTCATCCTACTATAAAATAAGTATAACAAACACAAAACTGAATATAGCATCGAAGAGAACAATTGCTTGTTAATTAAAATTAAAAGAAAAGAAAAAAAAAAGATATTTACATGAATGTTTCTATAAATTAAAGGTAGAATTTATATTAGAAGAGCTTCGAAGAGTTGGTCTTTATCTAATCTTCATATAGACGAGACTTTCCATCTATTTATTACAAATAATAAGCAGCACATAGAGATAGATCTCTTTCACCATGGATTTGGGACTATCCAAAGTGGTAGTGGATTATTCATGACATGTGCTAATGATAATTTTGAGAGAATTAGTTCAAGAATTTCAGGAAAAAGCTCAGACCAATTTGATGAAGAACTGTTAGTAATAGCAGCAGCAGCAGGAGAAGAAGAGTGTCTTCTTTTGGGAGTGGTAGTAGAAGAATAGGGTCTTCTTCTTTTGGTAGCAGAAGTAGAATCCATTGACAATAATTTTGGGAAAAATAGCACAAGCTAATTTTTTTTCTGACGCAGCGGAAGGGCGGACCGATAGGACAGACGGATGCAAAATAAATTAAATACAAGCAAAATAAATAAAATAAGTAATTTAAAATGACACCAGAAAATTTAACGTGGTTCACCCTTAATTTTGAGCTACATCCACGGGACAAACTCCGAAATTTCTTTCACTAATAAAATAATTAGCAGGCTTACAAGAGGGACTTCTCTAGAAAAATGCTAGAGGTATAACCCCGAGATTACACCAAAATAATGACATCCAAGTGTTTTTCAAACACCCCAATTAACCTCACTATTTTGTTACTCCCCAATTATTTTCCGTCCCCCCAAAATTACACTAAAGCAAAATTGCTTTGGCTCACTACACTAACACACTCTACACAATATAAAGCTCCGTGTGTGTTGTAGTGTTAATGTTTTGTGTGTGTGCAAATGAAGTGGTGCCTAGATATTTATAGGCAAGTACATGGCCAATTCTTCAACAAAAATTCGATGCCACTGAAATTTGTTTTTGACTTTTGATTTTTTTTGTTAAATGTGTGGGTCCCACCATTGAGAGGGACACCACCACAACCAACAAATCTCCCCCTCCCGATCACATGGAGGGATCCACCAGTCCTGCTGCTTGTCGACAGTATTCTAACTTTGCTCTCGGAAGAGTCTTAGTCAGCATGTTTGACCCATTCTATCAGTGTGAATCTTCTCAAGCTGTAGTAGCTTCTTCTCCAATACATCCCTGATCCAGTGATATCTTACATCAATGTGCTTTGATCTATAATGAAAAGATGAATTCTTCCCAAGGTGAATTCCACTCTAACTGTCACAAAACAGCTCATACATCTCTTGGTGGAAACCAAGTTCACTTAAGAACTTCTTCATCCACAATAACTCCTTCCATGCTTCAGTTGCTGTAATAAACTCTGCTTCAGTTATTGAGAGAGCAACAAACTTCTGTAGTCTTGACTGCCATGACACAGCTCTCCTTGCAAAGGTAATCAAGTATCCTGATGTAGACTTTCTCGCGTCAACATCGCCAGCCATATCAGAATCTGTGCAGCCCACTAACACAGGTTGTCCATTTCCAAAACACTAACACATTTTGGAGGTACCACGGAAATACCTAAGAATCCATTTAACTACATCTCAGTGTTCCTTCTCAGGATTTGAAAGGAACCGACTCACCACTCCCACTGAGTAAGCAATATCCGGTCGCGTACACACCATGACATACATCAAACTACCAACTGCTGAAGCATATGGAACTTTATCCATCTCATCCTTCTCATCCTCTATAGAAGGGCATTGTCTGTTACTCAGACTAAAGTAATTAGCAAGAGGGCAACTAACCACTTTAGCCTTGTCCATGTTGAACCTTTGAAGTACCTTCTCAATGTACTTCTCCTATGACAACCACAATTTCTTGGCGCTCCTTTCTCTAGTTATTTTCATGCCAAGAATTTGTCTTGCTAGCCCCAAGTCTTTCATGGCAAAAAACTTGCTTAATTTCTTCTTCAAACTGTTGATCCTAGAAATATTCTAGCCAACGATCAACATGTCATCTATATAAAGCAAAAGAATAATAAAATCATCATCAGAGAATTTCTGTACGAATACACAATGGTCTGTAGTCTTCTTGTAGCATTGCTCCCCCATCACAGAGTCAAACTTCTTGTACCACTGTCTTAGTGCCTGCTTTAAGCCATATAAGCTTTTCTTAAGCTTACAGACGTAGTCTTCTTTCCCTTTTACTTTGAAACCCTCTGGCTACTCCATGTATATCTCTTCTTCTAAGTCACCATGAAGGAAGGCTGTCTTCACATCCATCTGCTCGATCTCCAGGTCGAGGCTTGCTACTAACCCTAACACTGTCCTGATGGATGTCATCTTCACCACTAGTGAGAAAATCTCATCAAAGTCAATCCCTTTCCTTTGACTAAACCCCTTGACAACTAATCTGGCTTTGAACCGTGGCCGAAAATTGTGTCCTTCATGCTTGATCTTGAACACCCACTTGTTCTTCAAAGCCCTCTTGCCTTTTGGCAACTTCACCAGGTCAAATGTTTTGTTTTCATGCAAGAAATTCATTTTATCTTGAATGACTTCAATCTACTTCTTACTGTGTTCATCATCCATAACTTCTTCAAAGCTTTTTGGTTCTCCCCTGTCAGTTAGTAACATATACTCTTCTTCAGAATATCTTGTAGAGCGTTGTCTGACTCTATTCAATCTCCATGGAATTGGAGAACCTACTAGAGCTGGTGGTTGATCATGAACACCTTCATCATTAGAGTCATCTAATGGCATCTCAAAGGAAGCAATCAGATCACCTGCTTCAGGTTGATCATCAAGAGCTTCATCTTCAACTTCATCGTCGTTGAAGGAATAAGCTCTACGTTTGTTGAACCACAATTGGAT
The DNA here is from genome assembly GCA_948193215.1 of Bocquillonia castaneifolia. Taxonomy (NCBI): domain Eukaryota; kingdom Viridiplantae; phylum Streptophyta; class Magnoliopsida; order Malpighiales; family Euphorbiaceae; genus Bocquillonia; species Bocquillonia castaneifolia. The sequence goes on from CANYLF012407740.1 coordinate 4,822, forward strand.
TCAGAAGCATTTTTTTGGGCTTTTTCAATGTTTTCAATGGTCTTATCCTCAATAAACATCGCATCACGGCTTCTAACAAGCCTCTTCTGAACTGGATCATAAAATCTATAGCCAAGCTAATCTTGATCATAGCCAATAAACACACACAGTCGTGTCTTGACATCAAGCTTGGATCTCTCATCCTTTGGCACATGCACAAAAGCCTTACAACAAACACTCGTAGATGATCATAGGAAACATCCTTTCCCGACCATACTCTCTCTGGAGTATCATACTTTGGAGGGACACAAGGTGAAAGGTTTAATATGTGAGTAATTGCTAGTATAGCCTCACCCCAAAACATCTTTTGCAACTTTGAATGTGAGAGTATACATCTAACTCTCTCCATCAAAATCCTATTCATCTTCTCAGCCAAACCATTCAACTGCGGCGTCTTCGACGGTGTCATTTAATGTCGAATACCATGCTTCTTACAGTAAGCATGAAATGGTCCTGTGTACTCTCCACCATTGTCTGTGCGAATGCACTTCAGCTTCTTGTCGATCTGGCTCTCCACCAGAAATAAAAACTGCTTAAAGACCTCCAGTACCTAGTCTTTAGTTTTCAAAAGATACACCCATATCTTTCAGGAATAATCATCAATGAAAGTCACAAAGTATTGAGCACCACCAAGTGACTTTGGCATTGATCCACACAAATCTGAATGTATTTGATCTAATACATTCTTCATTATTGAAGGAGGAGAACTCTTGAAAGTAACTCTGCTTTGCTTTCCCTTCAGACAATCAGCACACTTCTTTAACTGGACTTGATCCAATCCAGGCAGCACATACTTCTTGGCTAAACAGGTCATACTTTTCTCACTCATATGACCTAGCCGCTTATGCCACAACTCAACTGTACTGCCATTCTCCACTGCGTTCACAGCATCTTGGGAGAGCTTCGCCTGCATCATGTATAGTTTTAAGTACTTTTTCCCTCTGGCCACCACCAACGAACCTTTAGTGAGCTTCCACTGGCCATTGTAGAAGGTATTGCAGTAACCTTCATCAACCAGCCTCCCGACTAAAATCAAGTTCAGGCGCATATCTGTATTATGCCTGACGTCCTTCAGGACTAACCACGTACCATTTTTCATCTCCAAACAAACATCTCCTTTTCATGTAACTTTTGAAGAATCTTCATTTCCCATTCTGACAACACCAAAATTCCTAGTGTGTAAGAAGAGAAGAATTTCCTTCGAGATGTCATATGAATGGTAGCTCCACTGTCAACTACCCAACTGGTCTCTTGGGTTGCAAGGTTGACACTGTCTTCTTCATAGATGATGTGGAACTCCTCGGCAGCATTGGTCTGTTCATCATCACTACTATCATATTGAGTTTTCTCTTTGCCTTTATTCTTCTTCTGATCGTTTTTGAACTTCCGGCAGAACCTTTTTATGTGACCCTTCTGTTTGCAATGATGGCACTCAATATTTGCATATTTATTTGACTTTCCCCTACTTTTATCTCTGGACTTTGAACGTCTGGCCTGACTCCTTCCCCTGGATTCTGCAACAAGAACATCCTACTGCGATGAAGTGGATCCTTGTGCTCTTCTTCTTATTTCTTCATTTAGAACTCCACTTTTGACAAACTTCATATTTACTACACCATTTGGTGCAGATTTGGTGATTGAAATCTTCAAAGTCTCCCAAGACTCTAGTAGGGATGCCAGCACTAAAAGAGCAAGTATTTCATTGTCAAAATTAATGCCCATCCTTGACAGCTGCTCCACGATCCCCTGCATATTATTTAAATGATCTACCATCGACATACCCTCTCGGTACTTCATCTAGAGTAGCCTTGTCAAATAAAATAATTTGTTGTTGCCAGTCTTAGAAGTGTATAGCTCCTCTAGCTTGTTCCACAACATCCTCGCATGAGTCTCATTACAAATGTGATTGTACACATTGTCTTCAACAAACTATCGGATAAAACCACAGACTTACTCATGCTCAAATTCTCATTCCTCGTCAGTCTTGTCATTGGATTTAGTTGCACTAAAGACCGATAAATGCATCTTCATCACAAATAGGAGATCCTTCATTTTGTTTCTCCATATGTGATAATTCATGCTATTTAAATTAATTATTTTCCTCGTCTTCACCTTCATGGTCCTCTTCTAGACTTTAATAAGGTAAATAATAATCTAACTTATTTTTTAATGTGCAGGGTCCACTTTAGTGGCAACCACAAAGCATACAATAAGTAAATATTAATACCCCTAACCTGGCTTTGCTACCAGTTGTTGGAAAAAATAGCACAAGCTATTTTTTTCTGGCACAGCAGAAGGACGGACCAATAGGACAGACAAATGCAAAATAAATTAAATATGAGAAAAACAAATAAAATATATAATTTAAAATGACACCAGAAAATTTAACGTAGTTTACCCTTAATTTTGGGCTACATCCACGGGACAAACTCTGAAATTTCTTCCACTAATAAAATGATTAGCAGGCTTATAAGAGGGACTTCTCTAGAAAAGTACTAGAGGTATAACCCCGAGATTACACCAAAATAATGACACCTAAGTGTTTCCCAAACACCCCAGTTAACCTCACTCTTTTGTCACTCCTCAATTATTTTTCGTCCCCCCAAAATTACACCAAAGCAAAATTGCTTTGACTCACTACACTAACACACACTACACAATATAATGCTCCGTGTGTGTTTTAGTGTTAATGTTTTGTGTGTGTGCAAATGAAGTGGTGCTTAGCTATTTATAGGCAAGTACATGGCCAATTCTTCAACGAAAATTCGATGCCACCGAAATTGGTTTTTGATTTTTGATTTTTTTGTTAAAAGTGTGGGTCCCATCATTGAGAGGGACACCACCACTACCAACAAATAAAAGGGTTCTTTTGGGCGCCATTGTTGTGTCTAAAAAAAGACCTGATCTTCACTCTAACTAGTTAGAATTTATAGGAGTCATTTAGCCCTAATCCCTCAAAGAATAGGATAAGTAGTTCATATCTCCAAGTAGAACAAGGATTTTTTTTTGAGAAAAAGTAGAATAAGGAATTAATTAATCTATGATTGAAGGATAAACGCCCCTCGCTACTATTTTATAAAAAACCAAAATAAAATTATTAAAAGTATACAGTTCAACAATTAATAAACGTGAACAGCTTTTTTTTTCTAGGATACTTAAACAACTTAAAATCTTGTTTTGTGTATATACTACTAGATTTTAACACGAAAATCCAAACTTTTTTATTCCTAAAACATTATAAACTTTATTCTTTGAAATTAGTTATGCAACATAAAATACTTATTTTTTTTCCAGAAAGGTAAGTATTATTTTCTTATTAATTGCATGACTAAATGTAAGAAATCAAATAATTCTTATATACACAAAAGTATACACCATAACTGTTAATGAATGACACGTATGCTTAGGGCGGTGCAAAAATCGACTCGAATCCCAGTTCCGAACCAAATCGAATCAAATTTTGAATTATGGTTCGGTTAATTGGTTGTGTGGGGCGGTTTGGTTTGGAAAGTTAATAAAAGTTGATTTTCGACCATTGGTTCATTTTTAGAGTTTGAAAAACTAAACCAAACCGAAAACCAAATTTCAATTTTTTTATTTTTTTTATTTTTTATACATTTCATATATTTTTATATATTATATATATCTCTTATATATATTATTTATACACATATATTCTTATTAATTTTTTGAATAAATATGTATCAAAAAGCATAATAATAATTGTGGGCACACATTTTTTTTGTGGCCTGGTTGTGCCCAATGGCAATGACGAGCTGACTAACTAAATTGGGATTTAGCTTTTTTTGAAAAATATGGAGTCGCCACCCGAATTGCGATTAGGACACTGAGTGACTAGTAGACAGGTTGTTTCCGTTGGAATTCCCATCCGTCATCTCTCCAGAGGATTCTGGGTTTAGAATGAGTCATCCATACTAGGCAATTCCTAATTTAATTAATTAAGGAGATCATTGTTTCCTACATCGGACAAACAATAACAAAGCGATAAACATCTAGAAAATAATATGGCACTGGCAAGGATGAATGATCGTCTCTAAGATTGTTTCTAATCTGTTTGATTATTTTTGCATTGGTTCCGCTTGATTAGTCCCTAATCGATTGAGTGCAGCTTGCTGTATTTTGGTGGTTTACTACTTTTGCTACTTATTTTAATTAAATCAGTCGGGTGGATTATTTACTTATTTATTTACATGTAGAACATCCACAGTTGGTTTCTAGCTCATTTTTATGTCTTTTAGTTAATATTTGCTCATTAATTCATTTATTCGTTACCCAGGATAATTGAAAGGCAGAAATATACATACACCCTTAGAGAAAGGAAATGGGAAATGAGTTTCTTCCACTTTTATTATACTGATTACCAGGTTTAATTATTAAATATCCGAATAATTATTTTACAGGAAATTCTAAGTGATGTTCATAGGTTTAGCGATTTTACCTATCGATCTATTAATCCCGGAGAGGACTAATGATCGACCTTGAAGCTTCAAACAACCGATCTGCCATGATCTCCATGTGAACCAGCTCTCACCGTCGCAATGGTCCGGCTGGATCTTTGATTTTGGCATAAGCCCAAGTTCTTAATAAATTCCAGGAGTGGGACAGTTTGGTTTGGGGTTCAATGATCCGGACGGATGGTTAATGATCCGGACGGACTTGTAATATGGCATCTGACATGTCTTTTTCCTGTATTATTACAGATTTTCAACAAATAACAGTACAGATCATTAACTAGAGCACTAAAGGACCTATATGAGCCTTTAAAGAACTGAAAGGGGATATCTAAAAGTAACCCGAGCTTATGAACCAAAGAAACATTTTGGTTCAAAGCTCGGGCTACAGGCCTCTGAACTCCATTCTGACAGTTCCTACATCATCCTAGCTTCATTTGGAACGCTTTGGGTAAGAGTAAGCTAGATTGAAGAGAGTTTCCTAAACTAGATGAAAACTCGCTGTTGAAAATGGGAGCTTGAAAATAAGTGTATGTGTGTGTATTTGATCTCTACAAGCAAGAGAACCTCCTCTTCTTGCCTCGTCCTCTCCCTTCTATCGTTAGAAAGGTGGCTTTTTATAGGGAGAAAGGGGGAATCTTCCTCAGCAACTTGAGCAAGTTGCCTTATAGGGTAGGTCGGTGTAGGTTATGGGGCTGCGTCACTTACAAATACATGTATCTTGTCCAAAATCTGTCATTTCAGGACAATGATCCGTTCGAACCATCACTGATCATTTAGATGAATGATCAAAGATCCGTCCAGATCAATATGTTAAGAAAACTGGGCTTTGGTGGAATATAAGCCCAATTCAGGATTAGGATGTCCGGCCTAATCATTAGAGATTCGTCCAGACTTTGAGAGGCCAGAAAATCATTTTTTTAAAAATGTTCTTCCAATCCAGCTCATTTCTACGAGAAAATAGTGTAACAGAGTGGTCCAGTTTTGGACCGTATTCGTCATTGAGCACCCGGACCGCTTCCACGTACCTGCATCCAAAAATTAAGTGTCTACAATAATTTATAAAAATAGTTAAAAAAAATAAAAAAACGGTGGTTTGGCTGATTTGTAAACCAAAACAAACCGAACCGCGGTTTGTACAATCTTACGTTGGGGTATTGCTGATAGCCCACATACATAAATACACACACATACATAAAAATTAGTGATTTAAAGTTGGGGTTCAGATGGATGATTGATACTTATAACTCTCGGTGTATACTTAAAATGTAGGTAAGAATTTTCAGTTAGAAAACATAATTTATGTGTTATACCTACCTCTAATGATGTAGAACATTGATACTTCAGGTTGCTAGCTAGGTAAGTCAAATCTAAATATAATCAAATCACTACTTTATTACTTTATTTTTTTTATAAAGTAAATTTTATTTTAATCAATTAGCTACATCACTCTTAAATTAAATCTTATAAGAAACTATCCAATGGTAAAAAAAAAAAATACAAATTACAAACAAAGTAAAAAATCAAAGTCACAATACAACCTATTCTCTAACCGAAAGTTTATTTTATTAAAAATATAAAGTAAATCTATTTTATTATGAAAAATATATATAAATTAATCGTTTTCTGTAAATTAATATAATGGTCTTCTAAAGTGAAATAGCTTATTTTTAGGAAAAAAAACTAAATTATGAAAGTTCTCATAATTTTTTTCACATGAAAAAAATTTCATCGGTTGAGAGATCACTGAATTTTGGCAAAGTTACAACACAGTTACCCAATGTCAATTTGTTATATTTTTTGATAACCGTAAATCAATTTTATTATATCCAGAGGGTACTATTAAAATTCTGGTGTAAATTTATTAAAGTGATAATCTAAAAAAGAATATTCTTAGAATATTCTTCCATATCAGTTGTCACATGAAACAACGATGATATAATTTATAGGTTACTGAAATTTAATTTTATTCAAATAAAAAAATAACGGAGAAAAAAGTCAAAGGAATTTTTTTTGAAGAATCATATTTTTGGCAAATCAGTAACAAGTTAATAAATTGGGAAAACTTTATTATTTAATTAAAATTTTGAACGAATTACAATTTTAACTTCTTTAAATTTTATCAATTTATCCAATAATTTTTTGTTTATGTCAATTTTAACCAACTTGAAAATCATGATGTGGGCTATTGCTGATATGTCATTTGTCATTAATGATATGCCATGTGCAACTAATGGAATGTATGATATTTTTTAGGCACATTTCGATATCAAATTTAGTTGTAACTTTTAATACATTATCAAATTTTGTCACAACTTTTAAAATTTTATCATTTTATTGTGCGGATCTTGTATATGTGATATGTGCCATCTTTAAGTTTGTTAAAATTGACACAGAATAAAAAGTTGGTAGCTAAATTAACAAAATTTAAAAAAGTGGCTAAAATTGATAATTTTCTGAAAGTTGTGGCTAAACAATATAGTTTTTCCTAATTAATTTGTAAAAATGCCTCCCTTAACTTTGATGAGATCAAAAGTTCTGTTTTTTTTTCCTTGTGATTTATACTCAATAATTTAAGATTTTTTAAAGTTAATCTGACACAAATGGATTTGTAATAATACATGTATATCATCAATAAGCAAACACTAGATGTTTGAGACAAAAAATGAAAGAAGAAGGTTCACTAATTTCCTGAAGAATTATCAAACACAAGCTAGAAGGGAAAAATAAAATTACACTAATGTGGGTATGGAAACTTTTGAGTGTATAAAAAAAAAGATAAAATGACATCTTATAGCCTTGAAATAGGAAATATTAATTAGTAGGACAAATCAATCCAGACTGATACTACCTATATGAATAGGGGGTGAAAGGTCTCAAGTTTCGAAGCTCACCTTTGTCAAATTATCAACAAAAAAAAAAATTAGGAGGACAAACAGAAAATTGGAGATTATTGATTAAGAAGCAGCCAGATGTTATATATATATATATATATGAGGTCTAGCTCTTTAAATTCAGTATGGATTTTAGCTTATCCAAATTGGTGGTGGATAATCATTCCCTCTCCCTCCTAAATGATGCGAAGGAAGCAATTTAACACTTTTGTCTTCCATACTGAAGAAGCCAGCATATTTACCTCCACAAAAAAAATTCTGAGTAACTGGAAACCAATTATCAGCACAAAAATAAATGGAATTCTGCTGGAAGGTCTTTGACAGAAATTGACACAGAATTATTAATCCCAACAAACACAGCTTGATCGTTTAAACTTTCAACCACTACCCATTTTTGCTCGCTTGAAAAATCCAACTTGTAAACATGAAACATCACTGTAAAATGGACAGATGTCACCACTATAAACCTGACAACTAGCAAAAGATCATCACCATTTGAATTCACCAAGTAACACTGTGTAAAATACGCGTCATCAATCTCTTCCGTCATAGGAGGAAATAAAGCATTAATTTCCCTTTTCTTTATTGGCATGGATTTACTATGGAAAAAGGAAAGTGTTTAACATCCCAGTTTGGGATGTCCAAATAGGGGTATTTGTGTCTTATAATTTAACATGGTTTAGTTTTTCAATACACTTCAATTACTCATCAATTCAAGACACCTCATTTTTCTATTTTTAAATTACATAAACACCCTTATTGGGACATCCCAATTTGGGATGTTGACAATTATTGATGGAAAAAATCCCACACTTCAATAGAATTATCAGATCTTAATGCATAAAATTGATCGTTAAAGGACATGACATCTGTATATTCCAAAGATCCATCAATAAAGCAAAATCTCGATTCGGACAGAAATAAGAAATATGAACCATCAATTGGTATTAATACAAGTCCAAAGTCTTTGACATTATGGGATGGATTAGACAATAAAACAGCCTTTTTCACACGTCCATAATGTAACTCACCTTGCAAAATTTTAGGAAAATTAGGCAATTCAATTTGAACTTTTGACAAGGGATTTAACAAGACAGGCTTGCTTTGATTATTATAATCCAAAAGTATCAACCACCCATATGACGATCCAATGCATAAATCACAATAACCAAACAGTTTGCTCATGTTATTTATTCTATATTCTTTCTTCTCTTCAACACTGTAAAAGTAGCGGGATTCACAATATTTTACGTTATCAATAATATCATCATCATGAGGACCATATTTTGCACCAGGAAGCAAGAGCCATGGTGCGTGAGAGAATGGATTGTATAGTAAAGATGAAATATAGGATTCTGTCACACTATTCCATGAAGAACAAACAGCTTTGAAACGTAAAATATGCGCAAAGGATCGATAATTTTGAGAGAATTAATTCAATAATTTCAGGAAAAAGCTCACTCCAATTTGACAAGATTCTAATGGTGTTAGTAGAAGAAGAGGGTATTCTTCTTTTAGTCTCCATTATTGTGTGATCTGTGCGGTGATTAATAGGGTTTATTAGGCTGCCTGAATCCCACACGAAAAAGGACTCACTACAACAAAATGAGCTATTAGAGACGATTTATTTAAAGATAATTATAAAATCATCACTAATAATATATTTTTTCAGACATTTTCAATAAATCGTCTGAAATAAGATGTATAAATTTCTTCTCACCTTTGGGTGTTCCTGCCTGTAAGTGCAACAAAAAAATTTCATTTAGCTACGGATTCAAATGACCTTAAAAATAAATTATTAAAGACATAATGAAAACGTCACACAATAGTTTACTTTTTTGACATTTTATAAAATTTGTCGCTAAATTAATTTTTTGGGACATTTCTGTAAAACGTCTGAAAACACGCACTCCTCCAGTCATTCTAAACAGACAAAGAATAAGCAACTTCTTATTGTTCTCAGCTTCATCGAATCCCAATTCCACAAAAACCTAATTGAAATGATAGGATATCATTTCCTAATTAGTCCACCGCACCAGCTTTGTCGCAATTTCTGAAACACCTATGGCGGCGGAGGCGGAGGAGGAGAAATATCTTTAGGTTCTTTAGCTTTAACTTCAATTGTTATTTCTTTCTTTTCTTTTTTCTCTAATTACGCTTCTGTTTATGTTCTAAGACAATGATCGATGTAAAATGTGACGGTGGCGGCGCTAGTAAACGGCGGCAAAGGTAGCTATTATGCCGTGATGAAATTCGTCCATATAATCACGAGGTTCCGCTTATTTTTCTACCGAGTTTCATACGCTATTACTTTTTTAGTTATTAAAATATTAAGTATTTACATTTTTATTTTCAAAAGAAGTATCATCATTATCATCTAATTCATTTAATTAAATTTATTGCTTATTTTTAAATACAAATTATTCTGTTCTAATAGGTATAGCTTCTTGTTGAAATCTTATAATGTTGTAATTTTAGGTCATATAAATAGATGCTTCTGCATACAGAACTGATATTGTTGATTTTTGTGATAGATTTATTGGAACCCTCTATTACAGAAGCATTTTCTTGCGTTTAGTTGTTTAATTAAACGCATTTTTTTTTATTATCTATGGATGACTGGTTTTCTTAACTGAATGAGCTTTTGTTAATTTATTATTATGCATTAAGTTTCTTGAAAATGCTTATAGATTCTGTTCTATGCGTTAATTTATCATTAAGCAAATGGAGTCGATATAATCTCTCTTTTAGTTGGAGGATCATCGATTGATTACTTTGAGGATTCAATCGCAATTGGAGCTTTTCATTCAATGAAAAATGGCATACTCACTTCCAATTCTGATGGTAATGAAGGCCTTAAACCTCAATCAGTCTCAATTGTTCACATCATTCCTTATCTAAAGAAAGCAGTGAATATCAAATTGATTTATGTTCTTTATTTATGT
>CANYLF012407882.1:0-13195 GCA_948193215.1 Bocquillonia castaneifolia
TTCTCCATTAGAAGTTAAGTGGTGTACTGGTGTTCTCTTTAATGAGAGACTTCAGTTCATGGACCACAAGATATCAATTGGTGAGTTCGCCATTTATTTTTGAGACTGAAAATTACAGGTCTCTGTTCTGGTCCGGTGAACACACCATTGGATGTTTTGTGATCTATGAAAAAAATCTGTTTGATTGATCTTTTTCCCGGTGTCACCACATTTTAGCATTGTGAAACTCATAGTAATGACATGTATCATGAGTTAAAGAAAAATTCTTATATAGATTACAATCATGAAATGAACCGCTATGAAAATGACGTGTGTAACTCGAGTGTCAGTCTCACAGCGGTCTAGATGATGATCCATGCGAGAAAATCTCTTGAGTTGTAACCTCTAAAGTGGTCGAGGTTGTCATGTTCATTTTGAACATATCACAATAAGATCTTTAATCTTTTTAGTTGAATAACTTTAATGAAAAAAATTAGTGGATTATGGAAGATGGCATGCTGTAGCTGGGACCAGAGTTGCAGGATTCTTCATTTAACTAGAGTAGAGAGGGCCATTCCCTCGGTCACCAGGCTATTAATGTCATGTTTCACTTCTGACTTGTACTGAGAAGTCAATTATTAAGTAACCATGATTGTTTCACCAGAATGTCCATGTCCTTAAAGGTTAATTTGTGAATTTAGATTATGTTTTTGCAAACCATTCCCTGTGTATGTTGTAAAATTGTATGATTCATAAAAAATATATATATATATTTTCCTCCGTACGATTAGTTCTATTCAGTTCAAAATCTAGCAACCAGATTCTCATTAATTAGGGTTATAAATATGGAAGCAAAGTATCTCTAAGCTCCTTTTTGATTTCCTTTCAGTTGTTTATCATACAGGAAATTGCAATTTTCTAATAAATTTGATGCATTGCAAGTCGGGCAAATTTTTGACATGATATTTATATTATTTGTTTGGTCAAAAAGTAGCATTACCACAAGTCAGTTATTAGGCTAACATTAATGTATCAGTAGATGTTCTGTTTCCAAAATTTTATTTACATATTTATATTATTGATGACTTGACAAAGAAACATCATCAAACACTTTTTACCAGTTCTAAGGGCCACCCACAAGTTATTTCTTTTTAGGCTCAGAGTAAATGGGGCCATTGATGTTCAATTGTCTGATGATAGGACATTTCTCTATTGCATTGCATTATGTGGGTGCTCAAGTATACAAGGGAAGCCATGTCTTTGTCCTGTTACTTCTAATATCCTGTAAGTTTTCTGAATTTTACTCAAAATCTATCATATTAGGATAGATTTTTAAAATATAAGGTTTGTTCAAAATACCCATGTATTTTGCAAAATCTCATCTAGAATATCAAATCCGAGCATCTCCAATGGTATTATGTATTTTAAAGATTGATTTTTGTTATTTAAAGGACAATTTTAAAGATAAAGAGTGAGATTTATTAGTCAAATCCAATGTTGTCTTTATATTAAATGACAATTTTTGAAAAATTAGATATTTATTCATAAAACTAATAGTTATCACCTAAAGAAAATATAGATAATTAAATATACAGAGTGGATTTGGTTTTGTAGATGTACAAAAGTCAAACCAACTCTGTATTTTATTTTTTAAAATATAAAGAGTGGATTGGATTTCATTTTTCAACATAAACTCTGTATAATACATAATTTTAGTAATTTAAAGAATGATTTGGAGTTGCTCTAACACTATAATCTCATCGAGAATGTCAAATCCCCTTTCCTAACACTATATAATATATATAAGCATCGGCTTCAATAAAATCAGACCATCACTAAATTTAAGTTATTGTTCCAATTCCATTTCAATATCAGAGGGAACATCATTTCTTAAAGGAAAAGGGCCATCAACTATGTGGAGGAACTAGGAACCAGTTTCATTATGCTTTCACATCCCGTTCCCTTGACCAAAAAAGCCAAACACTTTTCTTCTAATTTATGATTTGTCGAACACTGTTATTAGGCGATGAAGTTGTTTCCAGCTATATACAAGAATTTATCCCGCCTTACTTGTTGGAGGTATTTATGATAATAATCGATTAAGAATTTATTCCAAAGTAGTAATAATTGTGGTAGGTAACATTTCAAAAACATTAAAAAAAATTTGAAGCAAAATGATTGAGATTTGTAATATAGAATGCTTATATTATTATAATTAAGATCCTTTGTTTCCACATGCTATTTCTCTTCATTCTTTTGACAGATAGTTCTATATGGTTGAATATGAGGCAATATTATTTTTTTTATTATAACTTAAACATAACTTATAAACTATTTTGTAGTATATGGATTGAAATTCCTTGAAAACACTAGCTTGGAATAATATTTGGATTGAAATTCTAGGAATAGACTAATAATTCAAAAAAATATTTGGAAAGAAATCTTGCATATTATAAAGTAAAAGGCAAATTTTTTATTAAAAAAAATAAATATATCAAGTTCTCATCCTTATTTCTCCATTTCTGACATGGAGTGTGAGGATTGGGAGTGTGATGAACTCCTACCCCTTAATGACCGGAGTATCCTTGAGAGAGACAATCCCTTAACCTGAGCCGTTAAACAACGTCACCTACCTCCATGATCATGGACTCTCTCTTCCAATTTCACCCACCTTTTATCCGAAGCAAAGTTTTCTAACACTGTCACTAATCAAGGAGATCTATGTGCAGTCCTTAATTAGTACAATGCTGCAGTCTATATGATATATTTCTGGAGGGGTGGGTACTGCTAGTTACTAAGTACATTGTTCACTATTAGAATAAAAATTGTTCATCAGAGATGATGGTTCCAAGGCCACCATGATCCTGTGTGTCCTCCCTGCAGGTCTCTAGACGAGCGGGTCTCTGCAAGACGGGATGGTGATGTCCCGACGGCACTCCGATACTTAAGTTAGAGAAGACTACTCAAGACAAAATAGAAGGGTTTTTCTGGGGTTTAGAAGAATAGAATTACCTCAGTTATCCTTGTATAATTCATTTTATAGTGTGGCAAGAATCTAGTTCCAGGGGTACCACCGTGCATATTCAGCACGTGTCCCCTGGTCACCTCAGGTAAGAATGTTCAAGAATGGAGTTGTTTACTAATGGGCTTAGTCCAGTGAGAGGTACTTAGTCAGGTCCATCAATATTCCCCCCCAACAAGTATGGAAGTTATTTATGGCTTCCGCTGTTTGGAGTAGAAAAGATCCGGTCTCTTATGATATGCGGCTCTTGGTTAAATAATTTGAAAGATCCGCTGATGGAGTTTCGCGAAAATTCTTTTGATTTTCGATTTTCCACCTTTTTTATTTTTAAATTTACCTCTTCTCTTTCCTCCTTAAAAGTTGTGTCCTTTTAATGTTAGACGTTTCATCTACTTGATGGACAATTGTCCTATACGCGTCTTATCATTAATGACGCGACCCTTCGTAATTTGTTCCCTACAAGCGGCAGCTTTAATTTGCTTTTGGAAAGGACTATAACGCCCTTTTGCTTTTATGATTAGATGGTCTAAGATCTGCCACCTCACTGGGTATGATTGTCCTTGTAAAAGAAGTTTTACCTATAAAAGTCAATGCCTTCCTTTCTTCTCCTATTTGCTTGTTTTTCTACTTTTTAGTTTTCTCTTTCCTCAAGTTCTTCCAGTAGTATTTACGTGTTTGGTGCGAGCAGCTTCCTCTGTTCCTGCCTGCGGATCCTTTACCTAGCGTTGTTTTGCCATAATATCTTCCCTCCAAGTTCTTCCCTATGGCTCAAAATACTTCTTTAAATGATCTTGCTTCTGACATAGATGATTTTAAAGAAAAAATGAAATCGCTTAAAAAGATAAAATCTATTTATGCTGATGATTATGATTCTTTACAAGCATTTGCTGAATCTTACCCCCTTTCAAAGGGCTATTCTTATTGTCAACCCTTAGAAAGTCGTAGGGCCAATGATGTTTTAGGTCCTACGAAAATAATTGTGTATGCCAAACAAATTAAGGTTGGCCTTCGTTTTGCTCTTGAACCCTTAGTCGTAAAGTATTTAAAATTGCAAAAAATTTCATTGGCCCAGTTTCACCCCAGCGCCATCCGTGGCTTTTTAGCATTTCTGTATATCCATAAGGAGGCGAGTCTCAACCCTAGCATGGAAAGATACATGCAGCACTTTAGTTTCACGCGTAGGAAAATGAGTATTACTTTTCTACGGGTGCTCGGGCTCCCGAATATAGGTTATGGGCTGGTTCCCCAGATAAAGCCCATGATATCCACAAAAGGTACTTCCTAATTCAACATGATGATGCACTTTTTGATCTTCCCTGTAAGTGGGTAGCGTCTAAGAGCGTGAACTGTAGGGAAGTGAAGACCAAATTCTTAGATCTCCTAAAGAATTTTGCTGCCGCTGAGTTCAACAAGGCAGTTTCTCTAGATAACTATGTAAGCAACTACCTTTTAAAGAGGAGCATTGCTGAGGAAGAAGCCGCAGATGCAGCTAGACAAGCTAGGGTTGCTAAGAAGAAGAAAAAGACCGATAGGTCAAGTGCTTTGCAAATAAATGAACCAACAGAAGACCAAATCCATCCTGAGAATTCTAATGAAGATACGGAGTTGGCCCAGATGTTGGCAGAGATTGATGAGATCGGCCTTGTAGATTGTTTTGAAGCCGGTCCATCACATGTAAATGGTATATAATTATTCTTTGTTTTCTTTCAAAATTATTGATCATTTTTTTTTATTTTCTTTGCTAATGTAGATGGACTTCTCTTGAATGAAATTCATAGATCTGAAGAAGAAGAAGAAGGCCCAAAAGAGGACTCTGGCTGCTTCGACAGTCCCTGAAGACCAAATTTTGTACTTGACTGTTGAGGGAAGAACGGATGATCTCTCTATTGATCAAAACTTGGCTAAGAGAAGCCGCAGGGAGGATGACATTGTACAGCTTCCTCCCCAGGGCGAGTTTGGCGGATCTAGCAATGCTATTCAACCGGTTGGCGAGACTTCAGAAACTGAAGAAGACCTACCATTCATGATGAAGAAAGTCTTCCTCACAAGACGTGGGGAGCCACTGAACATCTTTGATTGGTTGGACAAGCATAGAAAGGACAAAATCGTGGAGAGCCATATAACCACCAAGAGGCTTGCTGAAGCGGTTTGCTTACCCAAAGATTTGGTTAATAGGCAGAACATTCCGAAGGAGGAGCTCATTAGCAATCTCCGGATGTATTAGATAGTTGTAAGTTAGATGCTTTCACTATATCGAATTTATTTGTTTATGTATATATATTTTTATGTTCTAATCTTTCATGATGTTGTAGGCCATCCAAATTGGTGAGTTGCTAGAGGAGAACCGGCTTAAGGCATCCAATGAAGCCACTATGCAACTGAATGCCAAGGATCTCATTGAGCTGAAGCTCAACTCCCGTACGGCCGAGGTCAAGGCTAAAGAAGAAGTGAATAAAAAACTTTTGACTGAGATTTCAGAGATCCGCCAAAACTATGAAAAGTTGAAAGAAGATAACAATCTTGTAGCCCTTGAAATATCCTCGCTGAAGGATAATGTGTGGGATCTGACTGCCTCTAGAGATGACCTTCAGGATACAATAAAGAAGGAGCAGGAGGCTACAATTGCTTTCACGGGGCGGGTTTTATCAGCTTTTGCCAGGGCGTGTGCCAAAGCTTTTCACCAAAAGCTCCAAAATCCTACTCCCCATCTTGATGATGTGAGAAAAGCGAACTTTGCCGATAATTGTACAGACCGGATTGATGATGTTTCATTAGCAGGCAAAGTTTGGAAAAATTATTTGGATGGGCTGAACGAGGAGTTTAATATGATGAAGCGACCATTCTGCTGCGGCAGTCGAACTGATTCCTCCCAACCAAGTCCCTTTAGTCGTTGGTCCCGGCGGTGGAATACCTGGAGAGCAGGAGAGTGAAAGCCACCAAACCCTTATGGTGGATTGATTTTTCTTTGTAAATGTACTTTGCTTTTTTAGAACAATGTTTTTGTTGTAAAATCATTAGTTATTTAAGTGGTTTCTTGACTTTGTACATTTATTTGGTTGATCCGCTCAGCGGTTTATGATATTTGATGATGCATATGCCTTTTTGTTTTTCCTTTTTTTTTTATTCTTTTGTTGACTTGTGGCTTGGCGGCTTTTAGTGCCTTTTGCCTTTCTGATGTATAGACTTATTTGTAGGCGGCATTTTGTGCATTTTGCCTTTGTCTGATGTATAGACTTATTGGTAGGCAGCACTTGATGCCTTTTGCCTTTGTCTGATTTATAGACTTGTGGCTAAGCGGCAGTTGTTGCCATTTGCCTTTGTGACTTTTGGCTAGGCGGCTCTTGGTTCCTTTTGACTTTGTCTGATTTATAGACTTATGGCTTTGCGGTAAAAATTAACAAAGATATGGGCAATAATATATAAATATTTGAAAACGGTTCTTCATTCATTTTACTAAGAGAGTTACATTACTGATAATACTTCCTTAAAAGCTCGGCATTCCATGTCCATGGAAGTACTGTTCCATCAAGGTTTGCCAACTTGTATGCAGCCTTCCCAACAACTGCTTTCACCTCATAGGGACCTTCCCAGGTGGTCCCACGCTTGCCAACACCTGCGGCTCCTTTCCCTACATTAGCTCTTCTTAGAACCAGATCTCCTTCTTTGAAAGACTTCAACCTGACTTTCTTGTCATGGTATTTTATCGCCTGCTGTTTGTATTGGTCAGCTCTGATTGCCGCCTGCTCTCTCCTTTCTTGCAACAAATCTTTGTTTACAACAATGGCTTCATCGTTCGCCTCTGGATCAAAGTTCAAAACCCGCCAGGAAGGAATTGTAACTTCAACTGGAATCATAGCGTCCATTCCATACGCTAGCCTAAATAGGGATTCTCTAGTAGCTTTCCTTGGGGTTGTTCGGTAGGCCCATAACACGCTGTAGAGCTCTTCGATCTAAGCACCCTTCAGATCATCCAACCTTTTCTTCAAACCATCTAATAGAGTTCTGTTTGCATTCTCTGTTTGTCCATTCGTTTGAGGGTGCGAGATAGAGGTGAAGTGTAGCCGTATGTTCAGGTTGCCGCAGAAACTCCAGAATTTTTTCGAGTCAAATATTATCCATAATAAGTGAATGAGGTATACCAAACCTACAGATAATCTAGTTCTTGAAGAACTTCTCAATTCGCTCCTCTGAGATCGTTGGTACCGCCACGGCCTCTATCCACTTTGTGAAGTGGTCTATAGCAACAATTAAGAATTTTCTCTGTCCAGAGGCCAGTGGGAAAGGCCCAAGTATATCCATGCCCCACACTGCAAAAGGCTAGGGACTGCCTATTGGTAACTGATAATTGGCAGGTAGGTGACTGACCCACGAATACTTCTGGCACTTCTCACATTTTTCCACTAAACCTGAAGCATCCTTGTACATTGTTGGCCAGTACTTGTAATAGGGCTTTCCTGACTAAGGTTGCTGTTGCTTCATGAGATCCACATATTCCCTCGTGAATCTCCCTTAGTAGATGTAGACCATCGTTTGGTGACACACACCGGCACCATGGGTGCGATCTGGCTTTCAAAAAGAGGACTCCATCCTGATAATAGTAAAGTGAAGCCATTGCATACAGGCACTGAGCCGCCTTTCTGTCATCAGGCAATTCTTTGGTAGTCTTATAAGCGATTATAGGCTTCATCCAATCAGCTATCTCCGCCACCTACATTACTTCTTCTTTCTCCACACTTGGTGCCGCTATTTTTTCCTTCAGGGGAGCCTTATAAAATGCATCCTTCCCCTCTACGGCTGCCTCTGCTAATAGGTCTGCCTCAGCATTTTCAGCTCTTGGAATCTGGCGGATCTCATTTTGCCCACCCTCTCTCCTTGATCACAGCTAACTGCTTTTGTACCTTCTCTAGGTATTTGATCATCATCTACTCTTTAGCCATGAAGTTTCCAGAGACTTGGTTGACCACCAACTAGGAATCACTACATACTACCAGATTATCTACTCTTACTTCTTCCGCTAATACAAGACCGGCTATTAGTGCCTCATATTCTACAGCATTGTTAGTTGCTTTAAACAACAACCTTATAGTATATACAATCTATATTTTACCCGGTCCTACCAGTACGATCCCTGCTCCGGAGCCATTATCCCCATTTGCCCCGTCAACAAACAATTCCTATCTTTCTGCCGTTTGCTCAGGCTCACCTACTTCTCGATCTCCTGTCATTTTAGCTATGAAGTCTGCCAAGACTTGGGCTTTCAAGGCAGATCGTGGCTCATATCTGATGTCATGTTCTCCCAACTAGACTATCCAATTCACCAGTCTTCCTGAAGTTTCGGGTCTTTCCTAGGCCTTCCTCAGCGGCATGTTTGTTCTCACCACAATTGTGTGGGCATGGAAGTATGGTTTCAATCGTTTGCTCCTTTCTACCACAGCTAGTGCCATTTTATCAACAGAGGGGTATTGTATTTCGGATCCTTTCAGCACCCGGCTCACATAATAGATTGGCTTCTGCTCGATACTTTCCTCTCTTATCAGTATAATGGCAATCGTTTCGTTAGTTCCTACTAAATAAAGATGGACTTTTTCCCCTGCCACTGGTCGACTTAACAAAGGTGGAGACGTTAGGAACTTTTTTAGGTTTTTGAACGTCAGCTGGCATTCCTCTGTCCATTCAAACTTCCTCAGGCCTTCAAGCAGTTTATAAAATGGCAAAGACTTGAGAGTCGTACAAGACATAAACCTTCCTAATGCTGTTATTTGCCCATTCAACTTTTGCACTTCATTCATATTTCTTGGTGGCTTCATTTCCAAAATGGCTCTCACTTTCTCCAAATTGGCCTCTATGCCCTTTTTCTGAAACTATGAAACCTAGGAATTTCCCAGATTTGATGCCAAATGTGCATTTAGCCGGGTTTAGCTTCATTTGGAATTTCTGCAACACCTCAAGGGCTTCCCTTATGTCGCGGGGGTGGTCTTCTTCCCACTGGCTTTTGATAAGCAGCTCATCAACATAGACTTCTACATCTCCCGATTTGATCTTTAAACATATAATTCACCAGCCTCTGATAGGTGGCGCCTGCATTTCTGAGGTCAAAAGGTATTACTCTGTAACAATAACTACCACTGTCAGTAATAAAGGTAGTCTTACCCTTATCGGTTTCATGCATAGGCACTTGATGATAACCATTGGCGGCGTCAGCTATTGAGAACATCTGGTGACTGGGTGTTGAGTCGACCATCTGGTCTATTGAAAGGAGTGGGTAGTTGTCTTTTAGACAAGCTCTATTTAGATCGGTAAAATCAACACACATCCGATGCTTGCCGTTAGACTTCTTGACCAGAACCACATTTGCACACCATTCCGTGAGCTGGATCGGCTCTATGAAGTTAGCCGCCTTTAGGTTCTTTACTTCTTCCTCTATTAGCCTCTGTTTCTCTACACTAAACTGCCTCTTCTTCTGCCTTACTGGCTTGGCACCCAGGTCAACCCCTAATCTGTGAGTAATTATGCTCAGATCAATGCCCACTATCTCAATCGGTTCTGAAGCAAAAACCATCTAGTTATCTACTAGAGCCGCAATTACGCCTTCTTTGGTTCTTGCCGTCATTTGGGTGCCGATATTAACTGCCTTACCATTGTCTAGGGTCAACTCAATTATTTCTTCAGTTGATTCTCCTTCTTGTCTCCCCTCTTGGGGATATAGAATGTGTTCTATGCTAAGAGCCTCCGCCTTGCCTCCTTCCGCCACCACATAGCATTACTGAGATTCCTCTTGGTTTCCCCTAATGACCACTGGTCCCTTAGGAGTTGGAATTTTCATTGTTAGATAGCGGATGCTTGTGATGGCTCCTGTGTTGTACAGTAATGGCCTCCCCAATGTGGCATTATAAGCTAACTCCATATCTACAATACTGAAGGGCACCAAAGTGGACATTGTTGGGCCTCCATCTTCCCTAAAATACATTTCTAACTCTGCCACCCCAACTAGCTATATAGGCCGTTCACCAAGCCCCACTAGCGGTTTTTTAACAGGCTTCAAATCAAACAGTTCACCGCCAATTGTGGTGTATGCTTTCTTTGTCAAAATGTTTACGGCATCTATCAACATCTGTTGTACCAAATATTCTCTAATCATGGCATCAATTACAAGTGCATCATTGTGAGGTCCCTTGACATGAGCGGCATCTGTATGATCAAAAAAATCGTAGGTAGGCTTGACTCGACTAGCATTACTTGTTTTCTCTGTTTTTTCTTTGCCGGTTCTATTACTGGGCTGCCCCCTGTAATCACATAGCAAATCTTGCTTGGGTCAAACTTCTTCTTATGGGTTGGGCTCCCCTTTTCTACGTTCTCCTCCTCCCTCTCTCTTTTCTGCTCTTGCTCACCTCCAACAAACTTCTTTATAGGGCTGGCAATTCAGGTTAGCGGGTCATAAACGGGTCGTGTCAAGACATGGGTATAATAGAAAAATGCTCAACACGAACACGATCCATTTAACTAATCGTGTCAAAATTCTCAACACTAACCCGGACACGTTTATTAAATAGGTTATACAGGTTAACCCGTGTAACCCGTTTAATGTTACACCTGTTAAAATATGTCGTGTTTATATTACACATTTAACCCGATTTAACTATAAAAAAAAAACTATTAAATTTTAAAAAATAATCATAATTAATATATATTTATAAAAATTATTAAAAAAAATTAAATATATATACTTTTATAATCATTAAAATGGTATAATTAAAATTTTGATATATCTTAATTATTAAATTTATTTATTCATATTATTTATACAGGTTTAAACGTGTCATTGGTGGGTTAGGTGGGTTGAACCTGTTTAGACCTAGTTTTTCTTCGTGTCATAAACGGGTTGACCCGTTTATGACCCGAACCTGTTTAGCCTTAACTCGAACCCGCTTAACTCCGTGTCATGTAAACGGGTCGTGTCAAAAATTGCCAGCCCTACTTCTTTAGTTTCTTTCTGGACCAGTCGCTCAATTTCATATTTCAAGTCACGGCAATCCTCAGTCTGGTGACCGTAATCCTATGGTATTTGCAATACTTCTGCTTGTCCTTCTTGTCACTTTTTTCAGGGTTTAATGGTTTAGGGCTATGGATTTCTTCACCATTTTCCTTGATCCACATAAGGATTTCTTCTCTGTGGGTATTCAGAGGAGTTAAGAAAGTACGGTTCCTATAAGAATCCCTCTCATTTTGTTTGGCCTTCTACTTTTCATTCTTTTCTTGCGTGCCCTTCCTCTTCTCCGCCTGTATAGTCTCATCTAGATCCGCACATTTCTGTGCTATAGCCATTGCCTTGCTAAAAGTTATCGGCTTCTTAGTTACCAGCTTATCATGCAGCCAGCGGAAAGTTGTTCCTTTTCTCAGTGCCTCTACTGTCGTTTCAACATTCAAGTTGTCAATCAATGATGGATTGTCTCCTGATCCTCCTGGGCCGGCTGTAGTTCACCAGCAAGTCTTCTCCCTGCACAGTCAAGAGAGAGCCTCAGAGGTGGGGTGGGTTCCCCATTGACCCTCCGATGCCTAAGTCAGTCCAATGCTAAGGTGAAGTATGTAGGATGTGCAAGAGATCAATTACCTGGTCTGGAGGGTCCCGTTCAACTTATATAGTAGTGAGGGTGGGGGGAACCTAGCATGCCTCATCTCCCTATTCTGCCCTTAGGTGGAGCGCGCTGGGCCTGCTAAGGCCCAAACAATGGTGGACCAGGGCCTGTTAAGGCCCAAACGATGGTGGACCATCACTACTCCCCCCAAAAGAAGTCTAAAGTTATTGATGACTTTAAAAATTTGCTTGCCACACTGTGAAAATTTGGGGGCGATGCCTCGGAGGCGGCCTCGCACAGCTTTAGAGTCGCTACGGGAGAAATCCTGATAAGATTATCACTATGCGATTCCTTCAGGCGTCATGTGCTCGTAGCATTGAAAAGAAAATATGCGAATCCTGAAGGTATCGTGGTGAAGGGGCCCTTTGAGGGTTTGTCAATAGGCGATACCAATAGGCGTCGCAGAGAAGGATGTATTAGGCAAGGATATGCGAAGCCTATAAGGGCCGTGCATCAATTGATGTTTAGTAATCAACATGCAACGCGTGAAGGTATCGCGTTGAAGGGGCCATTTGAGGGTTTGTCAATGTGCGAGACCTTGAGGGGTCGCAAAGAAAGTATGGATAAGGCAAGGGTATGCGAAGCCTTGAGGATCGTGATAATAACGAGTATATTGCGTGCGAACCCCTGCGCCTTGGGGCAAAAGGCAGCGGGTTGTCTTTGCGATACTAAGGCGATGCTGGGGTGGTTACTTGTGTGTGTGACTATTCGTTTCCCTCATGACATCTGTATAGGAGACGGTTGCTATGCCTGCCCAGCTGTCCACTATTTTTCTCTTCTATCGAGGCATTTACATCCGTGATAAGAAAAGACCATCGTGCCCTTAACTAATACCAATCTAAGGGCTAAAAATGATTCCCGCCCAAGGGTACATTGGCCTTGGATTTCTTCCTTGTCTATATAAGTTTGAGTCATTTTTTCATTTGGCTGTTCTACTCTCTCTCTCTAGATTTTGCTCTGACTTCTCTCTAACTTTTGCATTTTTTCTTGGCCTTTACTCGGACATTGGAAGTCGGCTTCGCGTATAGGCTTTGTGTGGTTCACTCAGTAGCCTCTTTGTTTGTGCGTCTAATAAGGTTAGTATAGCCATGCCTGCTGAATATCCCCTAGTCGGTGCCCCGAGCCCGGACGAACTTGCCAATTTTCAAAAGGCATTAGAGGAAGTTAGGGCGAAGCCTTCGATCGTTGCCTCTAACTTGGTCGGTTATGATAATATTAGGGCTTGCTATAACTTGCCTGTAGGTTATAGATTTGTGTAGCCAACAGTGGGCGATAGGGCGAGCCAAGATCTTGGTCCGACTAGACTTTATATTTTTACAGCCCAAATGGATGCGGGACTGCGATTCCCCTTGGATGAGCTGCTCCTGGCTGTGAACCATGTTTTTGGTATCCCTATTTCGTAGTTGCATCCTAATGCTATCCGGACCCTGCTGGGCTATAAACGCCTTTTCCTTGAGAATGGGTTGGAGGGTAACCTCGAGAATTTTACCCAATTTAATAGCTTCGCTAGGCGAGGCCTTGATTTTTTCTTTTCTGTGTCGCCTCATGGCAATTGTAGAAT